>CM029532.1:54697760-54997119 GCA_017141395.1 Laodelphax striatellus | reverse complement strand
ATTTCCCGAGCAAATTTCTGGTGTACTTTGCGAAACAGTCTTCGGCGAGCAAAGTGTTCATCCACGATAGCACCATGGTCAGTCTGCCATCGCTGGTGCTCTTCTCCAACAGAGTGGAAAGCAGTTTCCCGCCCTACGTTGTCATCAAAAACATTCCCTACGACATGTCACGCAATCGTGATATATTGGTAAGATATCGGTAATCAATCATTCACTCAACAATTTACAAAGGAGAGTTTATGCGCAAAACTGTTTCTCTTCCAATTTATACAATTAATAGTCCAAATTTAGGGGATGTACCCAATTACTCGAAGGGGAAACTGACCGTAGTCAACTCTCAAGGTTTTCAACGGTCTTAGCCTTTCTTGGTAGCTAACCTCGCTAGTAGGTTAGCAGCATAGAGAGCCTGTGCCATCTGACTACGGCCAGTTTTCCCTTCGACTAATTTCGTCTACTTTCCCAAATTTAGGTTGTGTCATATCATCTCTCTGAAGGAAAAGAGGACAGCTCTAGCTCAAATAGAAGAAAAGATAAGAAGGCCTACTTGGTCTAAAATTGTAGAGAAGAAAATTATCCCCAGAGGGTTTGCTGGTATGAAACAAAGCATGTTAATTGTAAAAGTAAAATCGTAAATTGGCAAATTCCTCTTCGAAAGCAAAAGCAGAACAATTTTAGATTTTTCAAATTATTTATTCACCAATGCAATTACTTACCGATGTAAGTTATTTGTTGTAAATCTTTACAGAGCGTCACATTAAGAGTGGGTTTTCGTTACTGCGACTATAAATAGTTGGGATTTTTCATCAATTGCATCTGGCAACGCTGGGTCGGGCTCCGCTGCGGCACTTTGTCGCAGTAACGAAAACCCACCTTAAGACAGCCGTTAGCCTTGGACTATTATACAAGTCATTTCCGGAATTATTTTGATATAAGTTATTTAAGTACAAATAAATGCATATTCTCAGCATAAACTGAAGTTTCTACGATGATAATTAATATGGTTGCTACAGTGTTAACAAAATTATGCTTTTTTCGCAAAACCCCAATTTCTGTTTTTTGCTTGTAACTTTATTTAGAGCGATCTGTGGGTATTGTTTTTAGGGTGAGGGCCACATGAGCTCTAGGCTTGTGCGTGGGTAATGAGAGATGACGACTATGTTAAAGCTTTTCGTCTCCTCCGAAAGACGGGAGTGGCCGTTTTTATTGTCAAAATCCGTTCCCTCAAACTGTAATCGAACCAGGAACAGCTACAAGTGTAGCTGTCCAATCGAAAGTACACTTGAAGTGAATGCTACAAATTGTCTGAATTGTAATACTTGTATATTCAAAATGTTATTGACTAGATATTTTTAGAAATAAACCAAAAATGAGAAGCAGTAGGCATTAAATCACCTTTTGATTGGGCTATACTGTGATAGATGGAGTAACATAATTAATATTGAACAATAAATAGCTCTTTTCTTTTAAGCTCATTAAAAACGTTTTGAGTATAAATTATGGCAATGAGACTTGGGAAATGGACATAGAGTTTGTTTCACATGTTAAAATTTGATGAAAACAGTGTTTCAGTTGATCATAGTACGTTTTTCTAAGAATAAATTATCAACACCTTCAAGTATTTTCTTCCTATTTTCAGACTTTGAGAGAAAGATACATCAAAGCATTCAACGATTTCACTGAAAATCCTAGACTGATTCCGGCTGATGCTGAAGAAGAACATAATATTGTGGTATCGTAAGTATCAATGTGTATCTTCATGTCTTCAGTAGCCAATATTAATCGGATTTCAAATCTATATTAATTTTTTAGTCAAGGTCTCTTGTGCAGTCTAATGCTTCTTCAAAAACATTATATTAGCTCAGTATGGTGGTGTTCGTAAACTATCATTGTTATTGACTGCTATTAAAGTGAAGTAATAATTTTATATTCGGCTTATTTTATCAAGCAATTTCACTTGAATAATCACAAATTGAATTTTGCCATTCCACTAAACAATATCTTACTCTGTATCTTACATGTATACTAATATCAGTTGTTCTAGAATATTTTTCGAATTCAACCATGTATTTGATAATCTCAGATGATGCTAATAATATTTTTGTCAATTTCTTGATATTTTCAATTCAAGTTCAAAATTTATCTTCTGGTTCCACCAATTAGGAACAAGAAGGACGATTTCAAATATGATTTTAAATATTATTATTGAATCTCGTGATTATCCCAGATTCATTTAGAGAACCCAGTTTTTTCGTATTGTTTGATAACGGTTATGTTGATCCTTAAGATCTATGAAACGTTAATTAATGCTTGTCTTAATTCACTGTTAATGAAATAAATTATGTGTTTTTCTACAGGCAAATTGTGAAATTGCTGACCAAAGAAGAAGAAAAAATGAATTGAACTTCTGTGTAATTTGAAGGACGTCAATATCAAGGTACTTTTCTCTGATCATTTTCATTATTACTGTATTGTAATGTGAACGTTTAATAGAATATGTTTTCGATCTCGATAATCTTTCATATTTAATTATCTCGATTTTATCGATTGTTTATACAATCATTGTTATTTTTATGATTATGAAACATCGTTTCCTACTGATTCTATTCTAGTTGGACAATTTTACCCCTTGCTAGAAATGGATGAGTAGCTTAGTAAAATACTAATAATTATGAGTCATTATTCCTTTTTAAGAGGTAATAAACTTTTAACATGATTTTGAATTCTTCATCGGCTATAAAATCATAAATTGTTGATACTGAAATCATAATCAGAGGAACTTTTCCATTCTATCCTTATTTTCAATAATTTCATAGTGTTGAGAATTGACATTTCTTAGTGAACTTACTGTTCATTATTCACATAGGAAACTAATTATTACGAGATTACTTACTTACTTACTGCTGGGGCGTCACAAATCTCAGTCGATTTTTTGCCTCGTAGATTAGCCTCCTCCATTCTTCTCTGTCCTCTGCCATTCCAATTGTTCCTCCGCACCGGACAACATCTCTCCCAACTTGGTCAAGCCACCTTAATTTAGGCCTTCCTAATGGTCGCCTTCCTGCAGGTACGGCCTTGCACACCTCCTTCAGCCTTGTTCCCTCCTCTCTACGAAGTACATGACCTAACCAGCTAATTCTTTTGGCTTTTATGAGGGCTATTATATCTGGTTCTTGGTATAGGGCACGTAATTCCCTGTTTTTTCTTATGCGCCAAACTCCATCTTCACATACTGGGCCAAAGATTTTCCGCAGAACCTTTCTCTCAAAAATTACTAATCGTCCTTCATTTCTTTTGGAAAGGACCCATGTCTCACTGCCATACAATAACACCGGCTGTATGATGGTCTTGTATAATCTTAACTTTGTACATCTTGATAGCAGTTTGGAAGATAGAATTTTTGTACAGGCTCCTAAGCTCTTATTGGCATTTGCTAGTTTACATTGTATCTCCAAGTCTTCACAATTTGAACTATTTACTGTAACTCCTAAATATTTGAAGCTGTCTACACAATTTATTGAATAATAGGCAATGTTGAAATTTACGTTTGTATTTTGAGTGTTTCGCCCAAAGTGAATAATTTTAGTTTTCTCTTCATTTTATTCTAATCCTACTTTCTTACATTCTTTACGAGATTACGAGTCATAATTATTATGAGTCATTCAACTTGACTTATTCAAGAATATGGAGTATTTTTTGCAATTAGTATAAGTTTCTACAATGCATAAAATCATTACTGTTGATGGTTGAGTCACGAGATTGGGTTTGGAGCGAAGTAGGCTCTGCTGTTTACGGGAAACAGTAGGACTAGGAGATTGTGATATGATATGGTGATGCTCTGTAGATCAGACATAGAGAGAAACAGAGTGAGAGTCGCGCATGTACACTAGCCTGTTCCCCTTTATTCCACTGTCATTCTCGAGACTCCACTATCAATGTATATTTTATAGCTAATATAAGATATAGTCTTCTTGATAGAATTTCATTCTCGATTGTTAATATTTTACAGATGTGGGTGCTATGATTCGCTAGGTTGCTGAGTTCCAGAGGATGTTTGGTTTTCTTTATTCATTATACTTTATATTCTTTAAAATACTTCATTCAAGGTATAAAATACACTTCTTAGGCTACTGTATTTGACTAATAGAGATGAAAGTATCTATTTTTGCTGTTGTTCGACTTATGTAATAATTTTTTTTATGATATATTATTAACTATAGTGCTATTCATCCTTGAAGACATCTGATTACAGAAACAGTACACCACAACTTTCCGAGCTAGCCAATCACACGCATGCAACGTTGCCAATAAACACACTTCTATAATATTAATGAACAGATGTTTAATTTCTGATAATATGCTCTATTTGTAAATCATCCAAGTTAACACACCGAGTCGTGATATCAGACTGAAATTTCGATTTAATACGCATGCGTGCACAGATGATTGAACAGCTCACAATATGACAACATTTCCGGGCATTCCGATTGGATAACGCACCAAGCTGGCAGTTGTCTTTTAGAATGAAAAGCACTATAGTAATACTCTCAGTTGTTGTATCTTATGAAGTGTTATGTACGTTAAACTTAGAAATGAATATATTCATACAATTATATTGAAAAACTACACATATTGAAACTAGGGTGTTTTAAGAAATGGTGCCTTGAGATGGTTTAAAGTTTAAAGAGTAAGCAGGAGAGTAAAGAGTAAAGTTAAAGAGTAAATAGTCAGGATGTTTTGATTTCAAGTGAAGATTTTTGAATGGTATGCAGTGATGAACAGTCCAACTTGATATAGTCACTAGGATAGTCTTTTCGCCCGATGACTATAGTATAGTGATCAAATTTTGATTAATATTTCAGGGTGTCCACTGTTCACTAGTGGGTAATTGTAGTCAAAAAAGGGATCTTGTCGCAAAAATGCCTTGTTAAATTATTTTGGATGTCGAAATTATGACAAAAAATCTAGTTCAGAGGCACTTGCGGGAGTTTGATATACTTGGGGGAGAGATGTAGCTGACTATGTTTGATTTGACATTATTGATGTCAAAAAAATTAATGATGAATTGATACCTCTGAATATTACACGATCAAATTAAATTGATCATCTCATCATTTATTTTTTACCAAATTTATAACAAACCACCTTTTAAAAGTTGAAATTTATTTTTAACATCATTAAATTATTGTAAAACTAGCTGGCTGCTAGTATTGTTGTTGTTGTTGTTGTTATGAATCATGTTCAAAGTGTTGTGAATTCTAAACTTAATTTTCACGAAATTTCAATTTCCAAACTCCAGTATTGAAAAGGTGGATTAAATAGACGTCTAATTAGATCTCATTAGTATAAAAAACTCATTAGTTAATAATATTTTTATACTGTTATAACAAAGATATAATAACTAGTATGTTCCTTCAAAGTCTGATTCATCTCTGCATTTCTTCGCAGTTGAAAATTTTTGTTCAATTGAGTTCTGTTGTTTTTCCCATTGATTTTTGATTCCTCAGTTCATTCTCTCTCCAAAGGTGGATAATAGTATACTTATGATTTTCATGAACAAAGTAATCATTTCATTAATATTCCTTGATTTCATATTCTATGAACAAGTTAGTATAATCAATAATAAAGATTTGAAATTGAATATGTGTGGTAAGTTGAAAGGCTTTCCATCATTCAACTTTTATTTTTTAGTTATAAGTGTCCGACATTTGAAATTATGTGTATTCTGGTAGCAGTTAAGTCCTTGTTTTGCTCGAGACAAAGACTTGCTATTTGCTATATTTGTTAACATTTCCATTTGTTTTCATGATTCGAAGACTTTCTAGAGTTAAACTATTGTATTAATTTATGTATAAATTCGATTTAGATGGTAGAATTTAATTGATATTTTATTAGAATGAAATACTACAGCCTTCATATTCGAAGTTTAATTTTCTATCTATTATTCACGGTATTGTAATCATGTGTTCAATGATTCCATAAAAATGAACCATAATGACTCGAACTGTTCGTTTAAAGTATTCAAAATTTATACTTTTTTTAGTTCGATAAGCAAAAAAACGCTGTTGTGCGTTCCAAAAACTGCACTGTTACCTTGAGCCTTCATAAGAAGCTGAATTTCTTTGAAGTATTTACTTAATAAGAATTTTTCTGTTACATTGTTTCAATTTTTGTGGTTAATTTTTTTTACTTTGATTTGTTTCACATTAACGTGGACACGATTTATTATGTTTATTATATATTTATTAGTGCTTATAGGTTTGTGATAGAAATACATTTATGTAATCAGATTATCCAGGACATAATACTTATAAATAAGAAAAATTGTATTTTTATTTTCTAATGTATACAACCTTTTATGAACCACTGTAAAAGTGCGAATGCACAATGCCAGTTGACTGGAGCCATTCAACTAGTTTTCAGGGTTATTTCTGAAATCTCGGGTACGGAAACGCTTATTTTCCTTAAAAATGATATTCAAATGAGAAATAGTCCATCGCATTAAAAAAAAAATTAAAAAAATTATGCGGGACCCAAATTTCAAGTCTTTTGTATGTTTCAACAAGTTGAGCGGAGCGAGATGTATAGATGGGCCAAAATTTCTTGGCACTTGGCAGCTGGCTGCTACCACGGTATATACGTAGAAGAAGACGGTATGGGTCACGCGCATGTGGCTTCGAGCCAGCTCGAAGGCTCTGACGTCATCCCTACCCAAACTAGCAGCTGTACTCTACAAGATTACTAGACAGAGTAATCTTGTCTTGAAATCTTGTGTACTCTATACTTTAACCCGTATTTTTATGCACGCTGTTACTAAATCGATTATAATTCTTTTCCTAAAGTGTTCTGAAAGCTGAAATTTTGAATATCTATTGTCAACATGTTAGTTGAGGTATTACAAGTGATGAATCTTGTATTTGTTCCGTTCCAGTGTTTTAAAACTGGAACAGATAACTAGGACCGTGTTATAATAATATGCTATCTGTACCGTAATGGGGTCATTACAGTAGGCTATAAGTTTCAAATTCCACTCCGAAAAAGCTAATGTTTCGATCTTCAACTATGAAAATGTAATGATTGCGTTATAACATGGTCGTAGATAAAAAATAATTATGCTTAACCACCATAAAATGACGTTATCAAACGTCTTATCTCTGTAAAGTGACGCCATCTTACGGTGTCTGAATTTAATTAGCTATCGTGCAATCGGCCCTGTTGTAGTTGAGGGACTTGAACTTGGAATCGAGCTGGACTTGACAAGTGTAGGTGCTTCACACGTGTGTAGGCCTAGCGGGGGCAGCGGTCGTTGACCTTGGTGGTGGTTCAAGGGCGCCTAGCCGAAGGTCCCATCCCCCTCATATGGGACTCCTCGCAACTCCAGTTTGCAATCCAACCCGACACCCGAGATCCCACTTGTCACCAATTCAAACCGCATTTCTCTCTCCGATCGCCATCTGCAATATTCCCAAGCTAGATGTTTGCGATCACATTTCAGATTTCGTTTTCTATCCATTGCATGTCTAATATCTATCCTGGAATGATAAGAAATAACAATGAACAATAAATCATTTAGGCTCTACTCACACTTGGAAACTCAAATCACGGAAACTGAGCGACTCGGATTAAAGAACATGACTGTGTTTTCAAAATGATGGACGCTCAGACGATCCTGCAACCGAACTGTCTGAAAGTCGTCATTTGAAAACACATATTTGTTATCCGCAATTTGAGTTTCCAAGTGTGAGTAGAGCCTTATAGTTTTGTAAATAGTCTAATGAGTTGCCAACATCTAAAATTTTACTTCATAAGAGAGGCTTTTGTTCAATGTGGACGCAAATAGAGATTTATTATTACTATATAATTAATGATAAGAACAAGAGTAATAGTTGAACAAGTATAACATGAATATATTTATTATTGGAGTTGAGATCCTACCATACATCGAACTTATTGTTGAATTGAGATAATTCTTCTGAATTGTGAATCCTTTCATTTTCACATCCATGCAGGAAGCATTGAATGAGTACTAAGAAATAGAGAATTGAAAGAATTTAAGAAATACAACCAAGTACTGTAATTCTTATCAATATAAAAACTACATGTAGTAGAATTTTTTTAATTTAGCACTTGGCGAATGATTGTTGAGAGAGTCTATATGCTTGTTTCCCCATTTTTAAACAGCTCATTCATCCACCAAATTAAAAAACATCAACTAGAATTAAGTCAATCGAATTATTCAGTTGTTTTGAAAGCAGAATGTTTGGTTGTCGCGGTGTTGTCTAGTCATCAGCTGTTCTCAACATTGCGTGAATGGGGTGGCGAGCGTGGTTGCAGTGAAAGACCGCTAGGTGGCAGCAGGCTCGCTGGCGCGCCGACTCCGTTCAGCCGGCGTGTGTGTGCGTGTGTGAGTGCGCTTGTCTGTGCACGCGAAGAAGCCGCGGTTGTTTCTGCTATCAGTAGCCAGTCAGAGTAGGTTCGGAGGCTGACGCCATTCTTGAGTTTGTTGTTTTTCGTGTGAGTGCCGGTGTTTTCGACTTCCTCCAGTGCAAACGGATTGCTGTATGCATTTTGTGGTGTCGCGATGATGACGGGTGACATTTGATTAGCCATCCCTAGCCGCTTACCTCGTGGTTAGTTCACTCTCCGCACAACAACGTTCGACAGCTCACCATCTCCTCCTCGAGGGACACAGTCATTTCGAAGGATCTGTTCCTGCTGGGCGACCAAGACTATCTGCGTCTTCCCAAGGACGAGAAGCGGACCATGGTGCGCCCGACATCGGCTAAAACTCAAAGGTTAGTACCCTCTACCACCAACAATTAATTAACTTCGCTTTCAATTGACACCTGGCTACGCAATCATTTTTCTAGAAAACGTCTATCACTATCAGTGAAATTGATATGCGACAGCTGAAGCCTGTCTTGTATTCGTAGAGATTTCTTGGTAAAATACATTCAATTATGTACCAGTAAGCTTATCAATAAACTCTTTATATTCTAAAATGATGAAAAGCAGAAACTCACTTTATCTACAAAATAAAATTTGAAGGTCTATCAATGAAATTGATACTAGACAGCTGAAGCCTGTCTTGAATTCTCGGTAAAATCCATTCAATTATACCGGTATCAATGAATTCTTGAACTCCTGGGAATTGCTTGCTTTTAGTTGTAATTGCATTCAGTTCTCGCAATCTCTTGCAAACAGATACAAATGTATTTATGCATTGTTCAGAATTCACTGAGGATATCAACGTGAGGTTCAAGGGGTACGGTACTAATATACTGAATTCAATGTTGAGTTCTAGAGGGTTTTGTTTGTGAACCACCCTGTTACTTTTATGAGTGCTAAACAAGACACAGGCTCTCTTCTTTATTGATTACTCTGTATTGTGATAATGACGTTCATTCTTTAAACAACTCGTAATTTGAAAAATGATCATTTCGTATGATAAGAGCTGTTCACTTACTTCTGTAGAGCTGTTGGTTTCCTGTCTGGTATACGGACATTGTCAAACATGGTTTGTAGAAATTTCCAAGTTACGATTGAATAGGACGTTATAATGAACATCTAAACAGCTCGAAGACATTGACATATTATGAGACAAGTACAATTGGAAAATGAGAACTATAGAGTGGAGTTGCTAGTTGGTGGGTGTTGCATTGCTACACAAGCCCAACATGAGACATTCTACCGAAATAGAAAGTGTGACGAGCCGATTCATGCCGTACTGTGAGAGATACGAAAAAAGTCAGCAAACGTAGTAGACTCGAAGAATTTATTGCAAATCATAGCGTACTCGCTAGTCTCCTTTACTAGAAAAATATTAGGAAACTGATCTCTGATACTTTGATCTATTTGAAAAAATTTTAAATAGAAAACAGATCATGAATGTACGGAAATTGGGATTAATTCTCCTGTGAGTCAGTCGAAGAATTTAAATTTTTAGCATGTTGATCGTTGATAGTGTAGGCGTATTATCAAAATGGAGAGTTTTTAAGTAATTCTCTGCAACAGAAAATTTATAAAAAATAACATTTTATTCAATGTTTTGCAACCATTATGTCTTCTTTTTCCTATTTTCTAGGACTATTCCTGAAATCCAATGTCATTCCACTCATAATTCCCTAACGGGTTCTTCAAAAACGTTTTTTTCATAGTTTGTCAGAATGTCATAGTTTCATAAATACCATTAAATAAAATATTGAAGTTTTAGGTGAAGTGTAAAGCCCTCAGCAAGTTTTTACCAAGCTGAATGTATAAAATTAACATTTTATATAAATTTTGAGTTGAAGTACCGTAGTAGAGTAACTGGCCAATGTAATATTAGAACATTCTTGAGATATTATCTATAGTGTGTTTTGTGTGAGTGTTTTCTTTGTTATTTCTCCGGAAAAATTACAGATTTCGTATTCTAAGTTATACTACTCAAGGTTATTCCATCCTTTGTAAGCACTCATTTTTTATTCTAATAAGCAGCGTGAAGTTATGAATGCAAGGCGGTGGCGGGCCAAGATGGGTGAGCTTGCAAAGTGGGATGTTATTCTTAAATATGCAAAAGCTGACCTCCTTACCGTTGAAAACGTTTTCTGTAGCCGAAACAATGCACGCAATAATTCATTTACAGAACGTAGTATAGGCTATAATGTTACGGTACATTTAAAAGGACTTAGTTTTGTGAATGATTTGCTACAACTCCACGTTGAAAAGTCGAATTGATTCAAATATTACAGAGAGCCAGCCATTTTAATATGTATAATACATATTGGATTCAATGGATTAAAGAGTTGAGATCAATCAACCCGTCAATTAGATTTTTAGTTTTTATTTCAAGTGTAAAATATTTCTCTTTCAAGCATTATTTATTGCAGTGTCGATGACGTATTGGATAGGAAATTTCTGTTTTGGATGTTATTTTGGATATTCTGTTTTGCTGAAATTATGACTGTTTTGGATCAAGGCTTGTAGGTATTTTTGGATAGCATATTTCAGATACCAAGTTTCAAAATTATCTACTCTTCTCAATTGAAATTAAAGTTCAGGGAAACATAGTTGAAGACTTCTCGTCTATCAACCTCTATGATATTTTTATTAATTATTAGTGGTTTCAAATTTTGAAGATGAACCGAAAACACTTTTTGGAGATTGACTGCAAGAAATTTAAGGCAATTTTTTTACTGTTACAACAATTTACGTCTTTCAAGATAATTGAACATTCTGCTTTTGTTGATGTAATTGATCGTTCGATCATTGAACACATCGAGAAAATTCAATGAAATGAACTTGTTTTTCTGCTTGGAATATTATTCGTACGCTCATTAGAGTTCATTGAACTGTTCTCAATACTGATTACAGTATACACAGCTGATAACTGTGACGTAACAACTGCATTGCGCCGTGTTCTTTGTACAATCCTGTAAAATAAGTATCAGTATTTCCAAGATTAATACCATTAAACTTCAAAACAACAAGGCTACAAATCTCTAATTTTTAATAACAAGAGCTCTCACTAACAAAAGGATCATAATGAAAATACAAATATTGATCAATAAATATTCACTCTCCCAATCTTGTTCTAATATCAAAATAATCAAGATGGGTACATCTCTATTAACAGAATTAAAGTATTGTAGAGGTTGCAACAGGCTCTCCTGTTTCGGCTTAGAAAGTTGACACCCTGAAGAAATTTCCGCAATTTTCCAACACAATAAATGGAAACTCTAAAAATACTTCGGTTGCACAAGAGTTATGTAAGTTGTTTATACAGTTTAAAAATTATTTCATACCATTATCTGTATTTATACAAATTATGAAGTAATTTTTGAGATGAGCGTTTATTATATTATATAGAGAGGATATGTTTTTCAATCGATAAGCATAGAAATGGTACCTCATTTTAGAAAGGTCTCAAGAATGGTATGAGTTAACTTTTGGATTCTAGAATTGTTACAGCCTTTCTCAACCTTATAAATCTTGTCGATGAAATAGATTGCAAAATAATACTTTGTAGTTACAAGTACAACAGCCTGAAACTCAATTCAATACAATCGGTACTAGAGTATACGATTATGAGTATTTATGAATTAATGATAGAGTTTAAAATGAAATTTTGGTTTTCTCTACATTCTCATTGGTTTCATTGAATCATTCATACTCAATACATGCTAGAGTACTAGTATTAATTAATGATAGAGCTCAAAATAAAAATGTGTTTTTCCAACCATTAGTTTCTCATTAGTTTCATTCATTACAATTTTTATTTTTCGCTTGAAAAGCAGCTCCCCCAACATCACCAAAAATCGCATAAATTCAGTCAATGTCTCTCGAATAACAATAAAATAAAAGTGCTCTCAAGAATTTCTTGACAAAATGTCGGTCGTTTTGCCACCAAACTAAGATGCTAGAATGTTGGAGATCGGTGCACCGAATTAGACCAGCACAACAACGAAGCGAGCGCAACCAGCCAATGACCTAACGGTGTATATGAATTGCATAAGAGGATTGAAACCGCTCCACTCCACTCAGCTAGTACAGCATGCTGTCTAGTCAGTGCACTTGCAGTGCTGTAGTTATTTTACAAGACTTGTGGCAGGCTACTGCATGGCTTGTACTGTACATAGAGAATCAGTACCGATTGACTATCTCATCATTAACTGTGAATTTCAATAATAATATATAATAGTATAATATACAGAGTTGGTGAAAATTATGGAAACGGCTCAATATTAATTATACAAAGGTAATTTGACGGTAGGTGACATTGGGGATCGTACAAAAATTGAAAATACTACTTTACTGTGACTTCAAAAGTCTGGTCCGCCATCTTGGATCCGCCATATTGATTCTAACTTCATTTTTTTTTCAAATGGGAAGGTGGTTATGTTATACATGATTCCGATACAGAATTTCAAGAGAGAATTAAAGGCGATAACCGCACATCGATATGTCAAACCGTTTTAAAGATATTTCAATTATTAATAAGACATATTAAATCGAAATCAGTTACTATCTTGAAAACGGGTCAACATATCGATGTGCGGTTTCCACCATTCAATTTGTCTTGAAATTCCGTATTGAAATCATGTATCGCATCACCACTTTATCATTTGAAAAATAATGGCAAATCCAAGATGGTGGACTAAAATTAAAAAGTCACTATAAAGTAGTATTATTGAATTGAGTAGGATCCTCAATCACTCCTACCATCAAATTACTTTTGTATTATGAGATATCAAGCCGTTCTAATACTTTTCACCCACTCTGACAATGTAAATATGTCTGATTAATAATTAAAATATCTTGAAAACGGTTTGACATATCGATGTGCGGTTTCAGTCATTCATTTTCTCTTAAAATTCTGTATCAAAATCATGTATAACATGACCACCTTACCGTTTAAAAAAATGAATTTAGATTCAATATGGCGGATCCAAGATGGCGGACCAAATTTTTGAAGGCACTATGGGTATACTTATTTGGTCATCGCCGGTCATCCTATAGGAAATATACCACTATAATTATCCCTATTATACCACTATAATTATTATATATATATATACCTATATGTAATTTCCCTATAGGTAATATACCCGGCGATGACCAAATAAGTATACCACGGTTCGCCACTGCCTGTATTCCAACCATTTTAGTTTGATGATGAATGTTTGCGGCAATAAAGAAATCTTGAAAATGCAATTCGCTTTCGCTTCTCTGTTCTGTTCCCTGTTACGCTTGTGCTCTGCAAAGGCTCTGCCGCTTAGGTGGTCACCCCATACATTGTGCACGATCCAAGCACCGTCTGGAATTCACTTACAGTAATTTCAAACAGTACTAATTCGTACTTTACTAAGTAGTCGAATGCTTTGCGCTGCATCTGCTTGCGGCTCGCTTCAGCGACTTTTGTGCATACGTTAAACAGAGTCTGGTCTGCCCTGTACGGTCGACACGTCACTCAAACTCATAATGACTGCATTATTATGACTGCTAACTATTGAACCGAACTCTTGAAGCACATTGTACTTAGTGCATGTGACGTTTCACCCCGCTGACTGCACCACCTGGACCTACAAAGTTGCATTTGCAAACAATTCAATGCTGGTATAGTGAGAGCAGTAATTCGTAATGTTCCGTATACTCCCAGGTTCCAAACAGTATGAAGGCCCTTATGCACCATATTTGTTCAACCACACGATAGTTTTAACTTGTTCAGAATATGATTCAAGCACGAATATGATCATTTCAATGCAAATCTTATGGGAATTGGCATAAGTATCGTGGATTTGTCCGAGCTACGTAGAGTGTCTATAACAGGATTATCAACGTTCAGAACAGCTGATTTAACGTTAGTAAACGAGCGCACATCAATCAGCTGTTTTCTGATAATTAAAAAGAATCCTGCTATAACAGTGTGGCCATTTTTGTGAAGCTTTCCATAACAGTATGTGGAGATAATTTTTGAATTTGATAGGGTATTACAGGCAAACATTGACCCATTCACTCATTTTTCAAACTTATTTCAAGAGAAGCAGCTTAAAAAATAGGTTGTCTAAAATTGAAAATTGTCTCTCTACTCTTTATGGTATTGTGTTGCGCTTAAAATTATGGAAATTAACTCTGACAAAGGCAAATTATAGGCTGGAAATGTATGGCTAGGCGTACACCGGTTAGTCAAGACAAGACAAGACGAGATTAGTCACGTTTGGTCACAGTAATTCGTATAGTTGCTTATGAAGCAACACACACCGATTAGTCATTGCATCTGTGTGTGCTGCTTCATAAGCAACTATGTGAATTACTGTGACTAAACGTGACTAATCTTGTCTTGACTAACCGGTGTACGCCTAGCCTATCACTCAACATAACATATGAATCTAATTTTTTTTCAATGTGAATCCTAAGGGATTTGGCAAAAGTATGGCTGAATTCGACCGAGATAAACAATCAAAAGTGTAACATTCAATGGCCACACTGTTACTATACAATATCTGTAGTCCGAGCTAACCAATCAAAAGTGTGAAACTCAATGGCCACAATGTGATTATACAGTCTCTGTAGCCAAAACTATGAGGTTTGTTTTATCCAAGAGAAAACAAATATAATAGTAATGGTTGAAAGCTACTTTGTAGTCAAGCGTCTCCTGTAAGCCGCAGTGTGGCCTATCCTCTACAAGGAAGGATCATTTATCTTGGACAAGAAAGAGAGAGAGTGAGAGAGAGCGAGCCGAAATCACCTTGGACCGAGGTCGGATATTTGGCACCACTGAAAGAAGCCTGACTGCCAGTCGTTTGCTTTTTTCGTCACCGGGAATCCGAACCGAACAGCGTCTAATAGAAAAGACCTATCTGAATGGCCATTAGCATTCTAAAGTTCATCGGGCAGCAGAAGCATTGAATATATATCCTTTAGCAAAGGAGCAAGGGATATATATTCAATGGCAGAAGCGGGAAAACTATTCAAAATACCAACTGCCGCTTTAGTCAAGATAGCCAGGTATTTTGTTTACGAAAACATCGAATTCCCACAGGCTCAGATTTAAATACTTGTCAACTTTATGGCAATGACCAACTTCAAACAGGTAACATTGTTGAGGATTACAGTTATCTCAAAGTTCACTTAACAGATTAAAATCATTTGGTATATCTTTCAAATTTATAGCTAAGATCAACAGGTAACGTTTTTGACCATGTTGAGAATTACAGTTATTTCAAAGTTTAGTATATTTTGTCAACTTTATGGTTATGAATAACTTGAAACTGGTAACTTTGTTGATAAAGTTGGAAATTCTAGTTATTTTTATATAACTTCATCTTCATCTTGTAATATTACAGTTGGTTTTTTCCAGTCTCAGGGGATACTCTTTAGAACCTTCTTTTGTAGGTACTTGAGATCTTTAACGGGTTTACCAAGTCCCATGCTCTTTAATCCCCTTTGAAGTTATTGTTTCAAAGGTGAACTTCTATCTGAAAAAAGCTTCGTTCTACGAAGAGTACAGTACATTATTCAGCTTTTTATATTGCATTTTTGTTACAATATAATTGTTTCGTATTGCTAAAAATCAATTTTATTATGCTTTTGACTAATTTGATATTTTGAGTTGCCAAATATATAATTTTCAGAAATGAATCAATAAATCTGTTTATATATAATGATTCTTGCAAGAGATGGTCTCCCCAACTTTTACAATTATTAGGCTTTGTTGTCTTTGTCCAAGACTTGGGAGTGGATTATCGCTCTTGTTGACGCTTTGTTTAAGCAACCTAAGAAAACCTGAAGCTTAGTATCATTCCTTGACGTACATCGTGCTTAGTAGTTTGTCAAGTTTGTTTACATGTTGGTGATTCGTTCCCAGAGACTGGCAAGACCAGAAGCTTACCATAAAAAGATTTCACTTGATCAGTAGATTAAGGTTGTTGTTTACATGTACATTCAACACTAGTAAATACAGTAACTTGGTAGATATCTTAGAAATACTGCTATTTCTGTTATAAATTAATAAGATGTTGTTATTGATTAATTGAATAGATTTACAGCCAACAGCTTAAAATCCACCTCAATTCAACCACCATGTAATGGCGTTATTTTCCAGAAATCTCTATTGTGTTCCGCCCAATGACGTAATTTTACGGCGGTCAAATCTAATTGGCTCTCGTGCAACCAGCTTTTCCTATTATTTGTGTACATGTATCAACAATTCAACCATATTGGTGATTCTGGATCACTGGATAATTTTTAATTGAATCTGAGTTTTCTGGTTCTCTATTCAATTTGTTCCAATAACTTGTGAAATCAATCAACTTGTCAAATCAATCAACTTCTCCATTGCTCCCTGGTTGCCCCGATCAAAATTGAATGCGTTTCTATTATTGGATACTCTTGATTATTTCTCTCAATAACAATAGCGCTTGAGGTTTCCTTCTCGGAAAAATAATGTCACACAAAAATCCTCAAGGGAAATTGGTAACTCATAAGAAGAACAACACTTTCCTTCGGGGTAATTTCGGCACCAGGTGAATTCAACTGAATTGAATACTGTAGTTGTTTTGTTCAGTGAAATAAGGGGCGGAGCAATCTTGCTGCAGCATGGCTGTATAAACATTGTGTATATGACTCAGTAAATGGTGATTGTTTTCATTCTCCTGGTTTTGTGTCAATTGATTAACTACGCTCCATCTGACAGTAATTCTCTAGTTCGTGCCTCCTCTCTATTTCTCTTTCATCTGATCTCCTTCTCAGTCACCTACATTCTCTCACTCTTTATCTATCACCTACATTCTATCTTTCTCTCTCTTCCCTTTCTTCCTATCACCCTCATTCTCTCTTTCTCTTCCCTCTCCTCCTAGCACCTGCATTCTATCCAATCCCATACAAAACTGACAAATCTGAAAAAACAAAAACTGAAAAATCAGAGCAGCCGAGATAGGTGAGAGAGAGCGTTCAATTAATTATTATTTCCACGCAGCTATCCAACATTGTACACTGCCATTATACTCTGCTGAATATCATCCTTGACCGTCTTTGAAGAGTTCATTTTTTAGTAACAATATTTTGAGTTTATTCATACAGGTAAACATGGAATTGAGTTGAATGAGAGCACCTCATTTCACGCTTCTCACTCATTCGACTTTGGTCCGCTCTTCCTCCTCCTCCTCCTCCTTCTCCTCCTCCTCCTCCACCTGCTCCTTTTCCTCCTTGTTCTCTCTCTTCTACTCTCATTCTCAAATTTACTCTATTCTCCTACCTCGTTGATCCGGCATTTCCCAATAGTTGAGGAAATATATTCTAATGTTGGAGAAACGAAAATTCAAAGATTGAAAATAAAATGAAGCTTCTTCCAAATGTATTTTATACCAAAATATTCGTTCATTTTGAATGGAAAACTCAAATGTCAAACCACATCCTAATCCTTTCGGTAGAATACCACAACATCCATTAAAAATGAAATCATTATTATTCATTCATTGATAATTTAAAATCAATTCTCATTAGTAGGTCTCAGTCTTCAATTAAAAGTTCTCCAAAAAATATCATTGATGTTATTGACTTATTCATGACTTCTGCTTCGTAGCATTTGAGTATATTGTGTCGTATTATTTAATTTGTTCCAAATACCTCTGGTCTGTTCGAGTTAAATCACTTATAATACATTTTCATTAGTATATGGTACAATACTGAACTAGTGTGAAGTATGATACCCTCATATACAGCTGTATTAAAAGATTTTTGCAAAACTAATGACAGTCACTGTGACCGTTTCATTGGACAAATTTAGATGCGGTTTGCGCCAAAACAAAGGTTAGCTGTCCTTGATTTGGTGTTTTTTTTTATATTTTGAAAATAGATACTTTTAAAATGTAGAATGAACCTAGCGCTATCTCTTGTCTACAGAGCGTGCCATCCAAATTGGCTTCTCAGCGGAGCATGCGCGTTGATCGCTTTCTCCCACTACAGTGCCTGCTGACTCGCGGTACAGTAAATTTCAAAAGTTCATTCAGCTGGCAAACTCAGCTTTATAAAAAAATTCATATTCGCTTCGGTTACCTAGCAGCACTATGATGTTATTTGCTTCACTGACTGTACTAGCCTTAGCGGCTGGAGGGGAAGCGTGGTGGAGAGATTATCCATCTCTCTCTCACAGCCTCCCCTAGACGCCAATTTGGATGGCACGCTCTGTATTAATGAAACTGCTTGGACTGACGTGGTACTGTATATAGAATTTTTCAATAATAGTCTACTAATAAATATTTACAAATTTTGAACAGCAAGCGACGCTTTGCGCTGTGGGCTTAAGCTAGTATACTTGTAAACTTTGTTACAATGGGTGAGGTGAATAAAAGCTAGAAGTAGCTAGGTCTAAGGTTTTTGTAAGCAAATGCTAAGCTTCGAGTGATTAAAGTTTGTTAGACTAGTCTAGGCCTAGAACTTGCTACGCTTTTCCGGACTCCTTAGCTATTGCTTAAAAACGAAGTGAATAAAGAGCGACTTCTAGCTTTTGAGGTAAGAACTATCTAATAAAATCCGTAGCCTGGTCCAGGGCATGCTAGCTTTTTAGTCAGTCGCTGTTTGTGCGTCAAAAAAGGAATTACTGTGAGCAAAGAGATTTATTTATTTATTTATTGTTTGTACTAGGTATGAAAAGACTCATTGCACAAAAATCAGTACAAAATACATCTTGAAATAATTCCATTCATGATAAGCAAATTAAACAATAAAATGATAGGATAGCATCATATCATTCAAACATCTCATAACGTAATTTAATAGTTCTAATTAAACTTATTTCCAAGATTACTACAGATATTAAATATTTCCAAAAAAATATATAGCTTTTAGTATTGAATATGAGTAAGATTAAAGGTAAAAGAGGGGAAGATGAAAGTTCTGATTTCCGCGATTCCAAGTTTGAGTAGAGCCTAAAAGAAAGACTGCTAAATCGTATGAAAAACCAGTTCAAAGGGATAACAGAAGAGGATAGAAAAAAATAGTAATTTCTTTTGCACTGTCTGCAACTACATTCTGTTGCAGTATAAAACCCTACGTTTTTAAATTAGATTACCGGTACTTTATTCATGTAGATAACAATTATAAGTACATAGATTCTAGAAATTACCATAGGATGTCCAAGGACATCTTTTCCATTAACACATGGCCGTGAATTAAAAAAAAATGTTTTCAATACCTGATAATAAAACCTGAGAGAATAAAAAAAGAGTTGGAGCTGAGGAAGAGATAAATTATTTTTTCTTCTGTTTCTTGATCAATCACATTTTTTATTATTTTTCCTTTTATCTGGTATCACTTGTGTTTGGGTAGATGAACATGAGTTGGATGTATTTTTAATTTCCATCAACACTGTTGATATATCAACCACATAAAATTCAACTATATTAGCAGGTTTTGTTCCAATGTTGAAGCCACCTGGGATTTTGCAGGAAGTAGGGGTTCCCTTGCAGCTAAAGAACTCGTACAGTTCTGTCTCTCAGGAAGTTATCTTTTCTGTTTCCAGTCTCCTTCTTACTGTATCAGTTTTTTATACTTGATTTTATAATGATGAGCATCACATGAGAGAGTCGTGTGAAGACTACAAAATAACATATGATTTATGATTAGACAGATCTAACCTTAGCTCATGCTAGCCCTAGCACTTGCTAGAGTTTTTCCGGACTGTTCTAAGGTTTTCCTTAGCTTCTTCTAACCACAGTTAGCAATAGTTTATTCACTCGATTTTTAGCAAGAGCTAGATCTAAGGTCTAGTTCCTACCCCCTAGAAACTTAGTTTTATTCACTTCACCCAATAACTCTATCATGCTAAAATCACACCAATCATACCTATACTAGAACTATACCTCAAAGTGCATACCTTGTCGTACAAATGCCTTTCTCAGCTAGGTTTTCCTCAATTTGTTTTGTAAATTGATAATGATTGTGGTCTCGATCTGCTTTCACTCTTATGAAACGTGCACTTAGAGTCTGTGTTGTAATTTGATTCTAGAATCGACCAAATTTCCGTAAATAAATTGGAGAAAAGGGTTGAAGTTGTGTTGAAATCACGTTGATTACAATAGAATCTTTGTTGCTGACAAAGCTCTATTTAGACAATCGTAGGGCCAATTACACGAAAGCCAATCAAATTTAAACGACACAAATTGACGTCATTAATACAACTAAATCACTTTTGAGGATCTTCAAATTACGTCATTTCACGGTGGTTGATTACGATTGGCTTTCTACTCTGATAGCTCTTGAAAATTCTTGTGGGTTAAGGCTTTATGTATTAGAGATAAAATTTTTAAACTCGGTCAACTAGAGTTGTTGATTTGATTCCAGTTAATCTTAAGCACATTTAAGTTAATCTTAAATCTTAAGCACATCATTAATGAAGTGTGCATAAAAGATAGGCTACTATATTGTTCATCCTCGTATCAAACAGCTTGAATTTTAAAGTTATTTCAGGTTTGAAAACCTTCCTGTTTGAAGAATAGATTTTGTAACTGAAAGGTTATGATGTTATGATTATGATGTAAAAGATAGATGCTTTGTTTTGCTGAAGGTGTTGCCCATATGAGTTCTAGGCTTGTGTGTGGGTAATGAGAGGGGTGATGAGGGATGACGTTAACTCAAGCATACGGGACCGACGGCTTAACGTCTCCTCCGAAAGACGGGAGTGGCCGTTTTGAAAAATCTGTTCTGTCAACCGGGATCGATCCTGGAACCTTTGGATTATCGGACTGGCGAAACGATCAATTAATTCCTACTTGAATTTCAAGGGCTACCTCTACAATCAGTAGAACCGGAGAAATTTACCAAATTGAGATATATAGTAAAGAGGAATAGTTCTCCTAATTCTTGAACAAAAATTGCTCTAGGCTCGATTAAAAGCATTAATGCTTTCTCGATTTGTTTTCGATCTTATCATTGCACTATATTTAATTATCAATTTCTTTTTATGGTGATGCCCACATGAGCTCTAGGCTTGTGCGTGGATAATGAGAGGGGTGATGATGAGAGATGACGACTGTTTTTAGGCAGTCGGGACCGACGGCTTTTCGTCTCCTCCGAAAGACGGGAGTGGCCGTTTCTGTCAAAATCTTTTGACACCTAGAAAAGATCGTTTACTGTATTCGATTTTGGAACCTTTGGATTATTAGACAAGCGCTTATCGCCCTAATGTCTGCTCTTTTGTGTTATTACGCTCGATTTAATAAAAATGAAAAAATTTGGAGAGTTGGAGATTTGACTGGAGCCCTTCTTCAGGTGCTGTGTGAGACTTGGGTCGTCGACCCCTTGGGCGATAGCTGCTGTGCTGCGTTGCGACTGTGCGCCTCTTCCTCTGCTGTGCCGTGCTGCATATCTAATGCTGAATTCAATTAGAACCTGTCCTCCTCTGGCATTACCATACCGTGGCCACCCTTCCCACTTCCACTCTGCCACACCTCCCTCCCCCACCAACACAACAAGCAGCGCTCCAATTTGTCCAACTTCTCTGAATTCTTCCTCAGATGCTTTTTCCAGCATCCACATTCATTTCCGCCTCGCGTCGAGGGTCACACAGGAAAGACGAATTGGTATTTTGATTTGTTGCATTTGCCCTTCTTCTCCTCCCTTCCTTCCTCTCCCAATCTCTTCAAATCGTTTGCAGCATCTTGTTCTTCGCTTCTAACCCAGTGTTGAAGAGATTGGCAGTTGTATTTGTTTTCGATATTGCTGTTGTAGTTATTCAAGATTGGCTGTGGCGTTCACTGAAAGAAACAAGATTAGTCACGTTTAATCACAGTATTATATAAGTTAGCATGAGCAACACACACCGATGCAATGACTAATCGGTGTGTGTTGCTTCATAAGCAACTATGTGAAATACTGTGACTAAACGTGACTAATCTCGTCTTGTCTTGTCTTGTCTTGACTAACAGGTGTACACCTAGCCTTAAATGACTTGATGAAGTAATTTATTGAACTTATTAGTGAATTTGCATTAATTAGTCATTACTGCAGTATTTTAATAATTCCCATAACATACAATCATGCGGTTTTCAAGGTTTCAGCCAAAAAACATGGAAAAGATAAACTTTTGCCTATTTTTTGGGTTTTTGAGGGTGATAATAATTCAGCAATATTTTGATTCCCATTAAGAATTAAGGAATATAGGAGATATAGAAACTATTTGTAGAAATCTTATTGATGTTGTGGAACTCCATGATGAAATAAAATTCAAATTCAAAATTTATTCATTTTGCACAACAGTTTACAATGAATATTATACAGTGATACAGCTGCAACATTAAAATTCAATTACAAAAACAATTGATACTAAAAGTAACAACACTAAAAGATGTTGTCAATTCCACTATCTTTTAAAATTGTCGAATTGACAACATCTTTTAGTGTTTATTCAATATAGAAAATGATCTAATTATCAATGTAAATGATGATGAACATTCCTCAACGCAGTCATGTATTGTAGCTGAATGTTAATTCTCTTTTAACATTGTAAAGAGTTGTAATGCCGAATAATAATTTTCAATTCACTTACCTTAGCAAAATAAACCAGATGTAGAATTGCAACTCACATATACAGTAGCCTACCTATTATCAGATATTTTTTGTTATTCATAGATGTAATATGAGTCTAGGAGAAATGGGATGATAGTTTTTGATATATAGTTTGATACACTAGTTCAAAGAGGTGGTAGTTTATCTACTGTAATGTAAATAAGATAGTTTAATAATTTATATATTTATAGTTTAATAATTTTCTGGTGGTAGTTTATCTTCTGTAAAGTTTATAAGGTATGTATCAAGATATGTATGGCAGCACACATACAAATTATTTGTATGTATTTCTGGTACATGGAGGTAACATAGAAAGGGTAAACATAATAACGCTTTTGTTACGTAGTGGTAACCAATATCATAGTGGTCAGTTTACATTTTTATCAAATATCTTTTACGGTTCAGATATGATAGCACGGGGTTGAGTTCAGTGACCGACCCCCCCCCCTCGTTTCTGATTTTGGGTTCAAACAACCCCCCCCCCCCCCACCTAATGGATCATGTAACGAGAGCCGAGAAAAGTTTCGAGGAGAAAGGATCCATTCATTCGGAAAACTATCATTTGCCGCCGCAGCGGAGACATAAACTAGAGCAGGATCGGTACAGGAGTGGGGGGGGGGGGTTGGGGAGGGGTTGCCGCCACTGACCTTGAGAATCGCTATTCACGCTCTTTTCTTCTCTTTTTCTATTTTCCAGTACGCGCACGCACGCACGCACACGCACAAGAACCCGTTCTTGTCACTCTCTTGGCTCCTGCTCGAATTCCTTTCCTTTCTCCGTTTGTTCCGATGATATAAAAACAGAGTGCAGGGTAGGTTGGGCCAATGAATGAGAAGAAAGATGGTGATACTGTAGAAGTAGTTGATGAAAAGAAGACAATGAATGAAAAGAGGATGAGGAAGAAAGGAGAAGAACGGGAGAGGGCTACTAGAAGTAGAGGATGAAAAGGGAAAGTGAAGGAAAAGAGGATGAGGAAGAAAGGATAAGAACGGAAGAGGTCTTCTAGAAGTAGAGGATGAAAAGAGGAGGAGGAAGAAAGGAGAAGAACGGAAGAGGTCTTCTAGAAATAGAGGATGAAAAGGGAAAGTGAATGAAAAGAGGATGAGGAAAAGAGGATAAGAACGGAAGAGGTCTTCTAGAAGTAGAGGATGAAAAAGGGAAAGTGGATGAGAAGAGGAGGAAGAATTGCTCTAAAGGGAGAGTGCAAGGATGAAGAGGAGGCAATGATTGATGAGAGGAGACAGAAGAAAAGAAGAAAGGAAGTTTTCTCTGCAATTGGTTCAACACTTTCTTGCGATCGGACACTCTCCTAGTTTCGTAACAGATCTCCACTCGACTAGGGATCGACGATATTTTCTAGGTTTATAGTTATCGCGCAAAGAGTCTGAAAATGGTTTCTTGTGCGTGTGCGTGCATGCGCGTACTGGAAAATAGAGAAAAAAGAAAAGAAAGTGAATAGCGATAGTATAGCACTGTCTGGAAATGGTTAGTAGGCCTACGCATTCTCTGAAAATGTAAGTTTAATAGCAATGTAAATGTAATATAGTGTAACAGTATAGTCAAGTCAGCGTCGCTTGCACTAACCGTGCTAATTCCAAAATTATATAATAAGGGATTCGTTTTGCTCAAAAACCATCGAAAGCTATTTCAACTTGAAATAGGCTCATCTAGAATCAAGATTAGTACACCATTCATTATATATTTTTCTCATAAATATTAGTTTTCCAGGCTCTTGAACCCGAGATCAAAGACGTTTTATCGCGATTGTTTATAATGATCAGACAAACTTCAAACGATAGTTTCTTGGAAAGATCTAGACTACATCAAAAGACTAGAAAACTCAATAGAACAATGAATAAAATTTATGTCGATTAGTAAATATCGTCTTTTGTCTCGTCTCGTTACCGAGAAAATATTATTTTCTCGATACCAATTTTCCGTTCTCCAATACATAACACACTAACAAAAAGTAAGAAATAGTTGAAATTGGAATTACTTAAATAGTGATATTGGATGAATGCTTCAATTTATATCTTTATCAATAGTCAATAAAAAATCATGTTCAATCCCAATAATGATACCAAATTGTATCTTGTATATACTTGAAATCAATAAATTTGAATTTGATGCGAATTATTGAATTTTAAAATGTTGGAAATTGGATAATGAAATTCAATGCAATTGAATGATGCCTGTGAAATTTCATGCTGGAATTTAAATGTATCTTGGCATGAAATAAAGTTGCTTAACAATCAAACAGTGCTCTATTATAATAGCCTTTTCAATCTATATTCCTTCCCGCCATTCCGTGTAGTGACGATTCCGCCATTTTGTAAATTGGACTGCTGTCAATGTCAGCCAATCAGAATGCAGCCAATCAGCAGCTTGAATCTTCCACCAATCACGTAATGGTAACGCCCTCTGTGCACTCCCCAATTCAAACGATCGATATTTTTTGCTTACTACATTGTTTTTTCATGATATTTTTGTTGTTTACTATGCATAATGTAAATTCCTTTATAGTTTGCCAACATTCACATGTATTTAAGGTTTTCTTATTACATTTTAGTTGAACTTGCTTGATGAAATTGTTAAAATTGTTCGATGTAAATCTGGTTTTGTATTATCAATGAATTGAGCATATAAGCATTGTTGAGCACACTTATTTTGATATTTTGTGAATAATAAGAGCTAGTCCATTTTCTCATGCACAGGTTGTACCCATGTAAATAATTATTTTTTTGTGAATATCCTTTGTATTGTTTATTTGAATAGAATAAACATCAAATCACAATTTAACGATACTTGACTTCCATCTCATCCCCATCAACCAGTGAATCCAACCTCACAAGGTGACAATATAAAATTATTTGATAAACTGTAAAACATCAAACATAAACAATATTGTTTTATTGTCGGACCACTCATTTTCATCTCTCCTTTTGCTGCCTCTTCTTCTTCTTCTTATTCATCTCCTTTACCTGATGTTTTTCTTCCATATTCTTCTTCGTTGTTGTTGATCTTCTACTCCTTCTTCTTTTTCTGCTGCTTCATCTTCTTCTTCTGCTGCTTCTTCTCCTTCTTCTTCTTCTTCTTCCTCTCCTTCCTCTCATTCCTCTTTTTCACCGAACCTCCGCTCTATCTTCTCCTCGAATCTTCGATCACGGCGTTTGTCTCTCTCTTTGTGGTGACGTCATAGCATACGACCAGCTACAATGATTGTTGGCCACTTTCATTTTCAATTGATAAATGGGTGTCCAGTCCATAGGCAAGGTGGTTAATTGATAATTCCTTGCCGAGGCACCGTCCCCTCTCACAGTACAATGTGAATAGTGGTGAATAGCACACAGTAGGCCATCCCATCGCCACACTGACTGCACTGCTAGGCAAAGGAAGCGACTCATCAACACGCGATTGATTCAATTCTGGAACACATTTCCCCACCCTCTCGATAAAAACTAAATAAAAACAACTCTCCACCCCGCAACATCCCATCCTTTCACTTATTTTGTTCTATACAATCTTCGTTTTTATTTCTCGCAACATTCCTCAATAACAATGTTCACTGTTCAATAATCTATTGAAGTTTGTAACCAAAACAGATATTCTGTCATTCCCTGTTTTTAAAGTAACAAATGTGGAGAGGATGATAATGATAAAAAGAAATTGGAGAAGGAGGAGGAGCAGAAGAAAAGCACAAGAAGAAAAGAAAAAAGAATGATGAAGTTGCAGAAGAAGACAAATTCGTTGAAATGTTGTGACGAAGAAGGAAAATGTAGAAACTAAGAAAAATAAGAAGGTGCAGGAGAAGTAAAAAAGTAGTAATGAATGTGTGGGAATGAGTGATTCAACAAAACCAAAACACATTATTTATGTTCATTGATTTATGTTTGTTTATGTTTTGTTTATTTGTTTATGTTTGTTCATTTGTTTATGTTTGTTTATTTGTTTACGTTTTGTTTTTGTTCTGTTTATTGGTTCATGTTATTTGTTTATTGGAGCTTTTTCAGTTTAATCAGACAGATAGTTTGACATTGACACCTTGTGAGGTTGGCCCCACGAATTTGGTATTAAGATATTAATTACACGAATTAATGTATTAAGATAATGAAAAATATGTGTAGAAGAAGGAGGTGAAGAAAAGAAATAAGAAAATAAAACGTGATGGTAGAGAACAGAAGGAAAAAGGTTAGGAAAGAACAGGGAAAGTGGAGCGCAATTTTTTGTTTTCCCAAAAAGTATTCACTTGATCACAGGACGTGTATGTAAGCATTAATTATTTGAAAGCGGAAAATACACAAATTTGGAACGAAGCTTCATATTGCTCAATCTTCGAACAACTATCACACATTTCGTAGATTAAGAAAGTGGAATGAAAGTGATTTCTCATCTCGTTAATTTGTCAATAGAATGTATTTTATGTCCGTGTTGACAATGCGCTCCATTCATATCGTTCACTGTTGTTTTAATTATGGAACTGTCGCGGATAAGATATATTGAACTCACAGTTCGTCGACCCTCACAGCTAGCTGTAGATAAAAACTGTGACACTGTTCACAGTTTTTATTCATTTTCAGATATTTTTGTGAAATGCATTCTCATAAATTATTATTAGCGTATGGCTTTGATAGGGGGAAAGACCAGTAGGTAGTTCCAACTCGCCATATATAAGTCATATCTTCCCCTTGATGAGGAACAACGTGAACAATGTAGGTTGTAAATTATTAAAATGTTAACTTGCTATTATTGAACTGAGAGGTTTTCAGAGTTGTACGCTTCTACTACATTTCATGTAGTAGTTTTCTTAGTAGTAAGTTTTTCTGGAATGAATGAATGTTGCACTTTTCATTATGTAATTTTACCCAATTTCTTCAGCTAAATTACGTAGACGTCATGGAAACGGTTTAAACATTTTACTTATTGGAGGAAGGAACAACAGATTTCAGCCAAAAACTGGAAAGTGATTGGGCGAATTAGTAATAGTGCTTACAAAATTTATTCCATGATGTCAGTTGTATATACAGTTTTATAGATAGTACTATTATATAGATAGTATCTTTATATACTGGTCAAGTGTGTGTATTTACAGGCAATCACTCGAACCTATTTCTTTTTGTGTTTGCACTTTTAGGCTAGGCGTACACCGGTTAGTCAACACAAGACAAGATGACATTAGTCACGTTTAGTCACAGTAATTCACATAGCTGCTTATGAAGCAACACACACCGATTAGTCATTGCATCGGTTTGAGCTGCTCATAAGCAGCTATGAATTACTGTGACTAAACGTGACTAATGTCGTCTTGTCTTGTCTTGACCAACCGGTGTACGCCCAGCCTAAGGTTGCAAACTACTGTAGTATTCACTGATATCAGTTTATTTGTTGATTTTGAATTTCCAGTTTAGTTTAGTTGTCTCTGCTGAGGAGCTGGTACTCGTATTAAATCAGATCAGTTTTGCAAGAGAATTTTGAGTTTGCATGTTCAGACTAGAACTGACTTTACACTAATCTTCTATTTTCTGTAGATTTAGAAACAGATTGAATCTTCAAAATTTCCTCTTTTTTCTGGACATTATTATTGCTACGTAGCAGGAAAAAAGATGTTCACTATTTTCTGTCATTGAACCTCTCTGAGTCTGACTTTTATGAAGGCAGGAGTACTTGGTGCGGTTCTGTTATCAGATGCAAATGTTTTGCGCGTGTCAAGATGAGTCCAAAGAACCGGTTTCATTTCTAAGCAAAACCATTTCAGTCCATCTTATTCCCTGGATTTAGACATTATTTGCATTCAAATCTTCT
The DNA here is from genome assembly GCA_017141395.1 of Laodelphax striatellus. Lineage (NCBI taxonomy): Eukaryota > Metazoa > Arthropoda > Insecta > Hemiptera > Delphacidae > Laodelphax > Laodelphax striatellus. The sequence continues at coordinate 54,968,280 of CM029532.1, read as the reverse complement.
GCGACCTTGATATTCGTCTCTATAATCAAACAATGTCTGGTAGATGCAGCTCCCTCTACATAGAAAAAGATCTTCTTCTCTTCATGTTGATTTCTCTGTAGTTTCATCAATTTTTTTCAATCTTAGGCTAGGCGTACACCGGTTAGTCAATACAAGACAAGATTAGTCACGTTTAGTCACAGTAATTTACATAGTTGCATTACTATGTGAATTATTGTGACTAAAGGTGACTAATCTCGTCTTGTCTTGTCTTGACTAACCGGTGTACGCCTAGCCTCATTTTCTATCTATTTAAAGACAAGAAAACTTTTGTTGATTGTGTATATACTTTTCTAAGTGAAATTCTGTGGCGAAGCGTGGTATACTTATTAGGTCATCGCCGGGTATATTTCCTATAGGATATAGGAATAGGGCTTCGCCATAGGTGAAATTATTGAAGAAGGTTGTGAGAATCAAGATCGATATTAATCTCGAAACAGCTGAACATACTGGGCTGGATAGACGTTGATCAAATCAATCATCATAGAATATTCGAAATGAGCACATATAGCACATTGGTGTTTGCTATAGGTTATATAAGGTATTTATAACAGATAGGTTGTTGTTTATCTCATCGAATAACTTGATTCTAGATTGAGAAGTAGCTTGGTGTTTTTAAATCGTCTTGTAGCTATGTTTTTCTGTACCGTAATTATAAAGTTTCATTAAACAGATTTTAATGATTTCTCTATCAAAAGGGTTATCTCAACCAGTAGCTGAAGCTAAAGAAATTGAAAACGATATGTTATTGTAACATAAGTTTGACATAATGGAGGTTAGTGACGTTTTGTAGTTTTCTTGTTTACTGTTAACTGAAGGCTAGAACAAGCACGATAAGTGGAAGAAGATTGATAATCAGGAAATAGAATTAAAAAATATGGAGAAGCAGGCAGAGAAAGAGAGAAATTGAAATAGAGGTGATCAATCCAATTAGAATTGGAAATGAGATTCTGTGATTGATTGCATACAATTTAGATTCCACAGACACCTTCCTTGAAAAACTGATTTCTTATACTGTTTTTCTAAACTATATTTAAAGAACTTTGTTTTAGCTATGGAAAAATACTTGTTGATGAAATAATAGAAGGCTAGAACAGGTTTGGATGACAAAATATATTATATTTCAATTTTAAACTGCATTCCATTCAGCTTCTATCAACTCATAAGAAACTTTACTAGTTTAACGGCTGAAAAATCTTACCACGTTTTCTTATCTTCCTGAACTATTCATTTCAGATAACTTATACTTGCTGTAGGAAAAAAAGATAATTCCATATTCAGATGCACTCTAATTGTGGAACTCATTTTAGGAATAAGCTCGCAGAAGTAATACGATTGATTCTCACTTCCTCCATTCTGTGAGAATTAATTAAACTTCTTTGATCGCATCGGTCTCTTAAAATTAAATCTATTTTCTCTGTTACAGGTAAGGAGATTTCTAGAATTCATGCCATGGAGAGTTTGTAAGTATTTTTGAATAAGCATACAATGCAATTTATCATTACGTTTTCGTTACTGAGCTCGTTGAGCTCAATCAGCGAATAAAATTCCATTAGAAAGTAAAATGCAGATGAAAGTTTTAATATCGTTCCTCAATTCATGTACAGCCTGTCTTGATCAATTTGATCGATATTAAAATAAGAATAATGTCAAGGAATCATGGAAAGGATGAAGACATGTGGTGTGAATTTTCATCAAAGAACACAACTTCAAAAAAGTAATATTCATGTAGTTTCAAGATTCCAAATAACAATGCACTCCAATTTTATCTGGAATAGAGTAATTTGAATCAATTAAACCGCTAATTAGTGTACTCCAACTTTGTCTAGAATAAGTGAATCATACTAATACTTTGTGCTATTAATTAAACTAGCACACTTATCATACTATTAATTTTCATCTATGAACAACTACTTGAAAAATAATAATTGAAAGTACTTAGCTTCTAGCTACCAAATCATGCTCTATAGATTAATACTTGCTGGAAATTATTTCTCGAAAATTGACCAAATTGATGGGCTGTACAGCAATCAAACGTAGGCTGTACATGAATTGAGGTGTGATTAATATGATTAAAGTATAAGCTTGAGACTATATTTTAAAGTGTTGTGGAATTTCATTCACTTGTAGAGATCTATCTTAGAAAAGCAGGCTTAACTATTATAAGCATGCTATTAAAGCATGCTAACTCCCTTCTATTATACTCAGTTGTGATCGATGGTTTCTGACTAAACTTTGTTCATGTACTTCAATTTTATATGAAAAGAAGCAAACAATCCACATTTTATGCTAACTCCCTTCTATTATACTCAGTTCTGATCGATGGTTTTTGACTAAACTTTGTTCAAGTACTTCAATTTTATATGAAACGAAGCAAACAATCCACATTTTATGCTAACTCCCTTCTATTATACTCAGTTCTGATCGATGGTTTTTGACTACACCTCGTTCAAGTACTCCAATCCTCTATGAAATGAAGCAAACAATCCACATTTTATGCTAACTCCTTCTATTATACAGTTCTGATCGATGGTTTTCGACAAAACTTTGTTCAAGTACTCCAATTTTATATGAAATAAAGCAAACAAACCATATTTTATGCTAACTCCCTTCCATTACTCAGTTCTGATCGATGGTTTTTGACTAAACTCCGTTCAAGTACTCCAATTTTATATGAAACGAAGCAAACAATCCACATTTTATGCTAACTCCCTTCTATTATACTCAGTTCTGATCGATGGTATTTGACTAAACTCCGTTCATGTACTTAAATTTTATCTGAAATGAAGCAAACAATCCACATAATACTCTACTTCAACTTCGTTCGCTTTAATTGAATCAGACTGATGCTCTCTCAACAACGATAACGATGGTAGTTGCCACTACTAATGTACTTCAAGTAACTGAAAAAGAACGGGCAATTGAGAGTGCTGGAGAGTCAAGTGGGGGCAAAGATGAACTTGGTCGTAAGGGTTTGTTGGGCGGGGGGTTAAGGGCTCTCAGGGGGGTGCAAGGGCATTCACCTGCTAGTTGCCTCCTGCCTTTTCCATCGATCAGTGCACGTGTCTGGCCGCTCTCTCACTCTCTCTCACTTGCCAGTGCATCGCTCCATCTCGCTCCCTTCCTCATAGCAGACCGCCTGCCTGACACACTTCCAGTCCCCGATTATCCGACTCTCATTAACCACTGTTACTTTCCTGCGGCCTGCGAACGACCGGATTATTATTATTGTTATTTCTTTCATCATCTCTCTTCGGTCATCCTCTGAGAAGCGACTTCTCTTCGACGTTCTCTCCTGCTTGGTATTCTCTCGTTCTCTCGTTCATCTTTCGATTCTTGTTAAGGTTCTTCCTTCTTTTCGCAGCTTTTCTTCTTCTATTCCTACCACTACTTCTTCTTTATCTTCCTCTACTTCTTCTGTAGTTCTTCGTTCTTATTCTTCTTCCACTACTTCTTCTTTGTCTTCCTTTTCTTCCTCTGCTTCTATTGCTTTCCTTCTTTCTTCTACTTGTCCTACTCCTTCTTCATCTTATACTTCATCTTGCATTAGTATTAGTAGTTTGCAACCTTTCACGGATCTATACATTTTCCGTTTTAGTAATTTTTTAATTAGTAATGATTTTGTAGAGTGTTCTACGTTTTTATTACTTGATGTACCTACTAATTTAATAGGTTTTCATGGACATTTTAATAACAACCAATCGTATAATCTAATTTTTTCTTTCTTTTTCAATTTTAGCTCATCCTTTGTATCTCTTCGGTGGTTCTTCTGGTATTTTTGATTTTAATCCGTTCATCTGTTTTATTGCTCTTCATCGCCTTTTTATTCCATGTTTTCTGGATCTCCTTCTTTCTTCTTCATCATCATCATTATCATCATCATCATCATCATCATCATCATCATCTTCTTCTTCTTCTTCTTCTTCTTCTTCTTCTTCTTCTTCTACTTCTCCTTCTTTTCTTCTTCTTCGTCTTCATTATTCATTCTTATTCTTAATGTGTTTTTTCTATTTGTTTTTCTGTTTGTTTTTCCCTTCTCTTGCTTCTTTTTCCCTGCTTCTATGATCGTGTAATGTGAGAAATATGAAACAATGATCGATTTAATGAAAGCAATATGAAGAGAAGAGAGATGAGTAAGAATAAAGATAGGAGAAACAGATCATAGTCTTGAGAAATCTCAATAATAACTGTTAAGAGATAAGAAGTTATGATGTGAAATTATTGTGATAACTACTTTCACCATGTTCCCTATCAAGGGATAATAATTGGTTATGTTGGTGAAGTGGAACAACCCTACTCGGGTCTCCCCACTATTAAAAGCCATACGCTAAATAATAAATAAATAATATTGTGATAACTGTAAGAAATTTTATCATAAGATGATACAATTTAATAAGTTCATCGGCAATGTTTTACAAAAAAAAAAAATAATAAAAATAGTTGATTTTAACCACCGTAAAATGTCTTCATTGCATTGACGTCAGATTCGTTTGAAGGTTCTCCGTACATTGGTTCAGTTGGGTGACGTCAATTAACGTCGGTTAAATTCAAGATGGTGGTGGAAATAGAAAAGTGAAGAAGAAAAGAGAATGGTGAAAAGAAGAAAGGAAATTGGAATGAGTAAGCATTATTCACGTGATAACGGCTGTGGCAGAGTGTAACTGAAGAAAGAGAAATTCGAAATATTGAGCAGTTTTCCTGCATTGTACTTTCTAGCAACTGAAAGGAGTGATAGCGGTTATTATGAGCGATTAGTTATGCAACGTGCAGTACTCATTATTTGTAGGATCAGGTTATGCTTCACTCCACACTTTTCCAAGTGCTTTTTCACATCTCTTTAAAACTGTTGTATAGTTGAGACGATAAGACCTTGAAATCAATCGATCATTGTACTCTGTTTAGCATCTTGGTCTGATAGCATCAAAATAATATTGTACATGGAGTATTGTTATTGAATTTCCTATTAATTGGACATGAGTTCAATGAATATAAGTTGATTAAATATGAATTTAAGTTGATTGAATGTTTTAAGTTGATAGATATAATAGAGATAAAAAAAAATATAATATCAAATAGATGCAAAAAATAAAGCTAACTTAGGCTAGGCGTACACCGGTTAGTCAAGACAAGACGAGATTAGTCACGTTTAGTCACAGTAATCCACATAGTTGCTTATGAAGCAGCACACACTGATGCAATGACTAATCGGTGTATGTTGCTTCATAAGATTATCAATATTGTACTTAACTGAGACCATTTTTAACCTTTGAAATATAATATGTCCAATGAAAAAACACTTGTGAAATCGTATCTGCACCATTTTCAATAAAGATTATCTTATACTTTTTTTTAGTGTATTTGAAGGATTATTATTTTTTTTAATTATTCACACTTTTTCATTACGCGCTTGAAAAGTTCCTTGAAAAATCGCATTAAAAAATCTCCAGATCATGTGAGTTGAATGTTTTATAACGTTTTTTTAGGACTAATCAAATAACAATTGCTCAATTCTGTTGCCCGTGGGATGGATAGGGAGAGGTTGGGAGGGGGGTCGGTTTAATGCAGTTTCTCCTCTCATAATCAGTTGTCTGATTAGTTTCGAGTTCACAGAAGAGGTCAGTCTCGACTCCACTCCACATGTCTTACTGCTCTATTCACCAGCAGCATCATTATAATCAACATTCAGTCTCCCCCGGTTTTCTTTCTATTCTGACTCTATTTCTCTTATTTTCTCTCCGCCTTCGTTCGCAGTTGCAGTTCTCATTTTTTTCGTCATTGGTTCTTTTATGCGTTCATTCTTCGCATCCCCGATGCTTGCTTTCAATCAGTGTATGGCTGCTGGCTGGTTAATGACACTATCCAGGGCTTTCCTCATCTTATTTTATTCCCATTTTATTTCTATGTGCACTAGAGTTGGCAGACTCACGTTCTTTGATTACGCTTACTGTCAGTCAAAATATATTCTTCTTCTTTTTCTTCTTCTTTTTCTTATTGTTTCTTCTTCTTCTTCTTCTTCTTCTTCTTCTCCTGCTTTCCTCTTCTTCCCGTTCTTCTTATTCTATTCCTTCTTCTTTTTCATCCTCTTCTTTTTCTTCTCCTCCTCCTCTTTTCTTCTCCTTCTCCTCCTTCCTCCTTCTTCTCCTTTTCTCCTCTTATTCTATTCCTTCTTATTCTTCATCTCTCTTCTTTTCTTCTCCTTTTTCTTCTTCTTCTTCTCCTCCTTCTTTTCCTCCTCCTTCTTCTCTCTTCCCTCCTCCTTCTTCTTCTTCTTCTTTTCTCTTCTTCCCTTGTTCTTCCTCTTCTTCTTCTTTCTTCTTCTTCTTTTCTCTTCTTCTTCTTCTTTTTTCTCTTCTTCTTGTTCTTCTTCATATTCTTCTTCTTCTTCTTCTCCTTTCTTCCTCTTCTTTTCTTCCCTCTTCTTCTTCTTCTCCTTCTTCTCCTCTTCTTCTTCTCTCTCTTCTCCTCTTCTTCTTCTCCTTTCCTCTCTTCTTCCTCTTCTTCTTCTCCTCCTTCTCCTCATCCTCTTCCTTCTCCTCCTTTTCCTCCTCTTACCCGTATTCTTTCTCTTCTTAATACTCTCTTCTTCTATTCATCTCACCCTTCCTTTTTTGTTCTTTTCTTCTACCCTTTCAGCGATTTTACTGCGCCAAATGTTTTTGTAATGCTTTTACATTGTTAAAACTCAACGTCTTAGTTGGCTTCCTCTGCACTCTGACACTTGTCTGCTACTTAAAGAACGAATTTCTTGAAGAATGCATTTCAGTTGTTGCTTCTTCTTGCGCAATAGAGTGGCTAAGAGCATTCCTCACACCCACATCTCGCAAATAATAGAATGCACCGAAATGGCCAAGTGCCCGAAACTGCATGGTCACCGTACAATAATGCATGTTGAAATCCAACAAATTCATTCTTGAAACGCTTCGACAAAACAAAATTGAAATATTATTGAGTTCAGTTGAAAGCTGTATTCTTTATAAGCCTCCTTGAAAGGAGTATTTCCTAACATTATTGAATAAAATCCTTCTGATAACAAGCTTCCGACTTACCCTGAGCAAAATACAAGGAACAATCTTTTAATTTTGATTCACACCTTCGTGGTGTGTTTTTTTATGTTATTGTCGAGATGCTCTTTTTACAACATATCGTCTACATATTGTATTATTTGCCATGAGATTTAAATTTTATTATTCATCATTTGTACAATGAGAGAGAAAGAAAGAGAGATAAATTACAATTTTCCACTTTATACATTACTCAAGTGCTAGGGGCGAAGTTGAAGCATGAGAGCCCCTCTTCCATTTAACCTACAAAAAAGGGAGATTGAGAGAGAAACTCTCTTAATTGTCTTAAGAGATAGAAATCCTCTTAATTGAGGAAAGCATGTTGACGTTAGTGATAACCACAAATATTAAGGATATGCTCATTTAACACTCGTATCAGAGATATTGTGGTTCTTCTCCATAGTACGATTTTGTCTATTTAACCGTGGAATAGACAAAATCGTTTTTCTTCCTTACCTAAAATGCTCATTTATTATTTTAAATGGTATTATAAAAGGAATTGTAGTATTACAGTAAAATAAAATCATTTTTGAACATCAATTAATTATTCATAAAGTTCTATTATAATATCTTAAAGCCTCTTACAATGACATTTATGAGAATAATTAACAAGCATTAAAATAACTCAAACTCCAGAAATGAGACTAATATTAGTCGGTTATCGTTACTCGACTGGCAACGTGTGAGAAAGGCATAGCCTCGTCGTCCACTGGAACCGGTAACAACCGAAAACATCCCAACTTCTGAATTTTTAAGAATATTGAATGTGTACTTGAAGTATATATATAACATCGATTCAAATGACCAACTGATAAGACGGCTTCAGTGGAGGACGAAGCTTGTATACAACATGAAGTCTACTACGCTGACTTTCACTCTCACAGGAACAGGTGGTTACTATGCTGGTGCCTGCCTTGCAGTAAGGAATGTGAACAAAAATTGAATGAGCCATAGCCGCTGCTGCAACTAGACTCTAGCAAGTAGCGCTGCAGGTTAGGGGGTCGCCACAGAAGGAGCGCGTTTCTTTCTACGCGTCGTCAGGCGTTGCATTGTTCGCTCGCTCCAGTGAGTGAATCGGCGGCGACTGAAATTGCGCGCACGCATGCGCACGCGTATCTGTGCGTGTGAGCACGTGTCCCCCCCACCCACCGCTGCCCGTCCGCCAAGGGGTCACCGACCTTCTGTGCCGTCTTTGCTCTCCCCCTCCCCTTCCCTTTTATTATTTCGGGACGCGCGTCGGCCGCTGCATTTTTGGCCCAGCATCTTTGTACCCTTACCCCCCCCCCCAAGGGGGGTACCCTTCACTTGAGGATGGAGCTCCCGGGACTCGAGCTCTCTTTCTTCCGCATAGTCTTGGTCCATTTCCCTATTGTCGATAAATGTTCTGCAAAACGTTGTTTCGAGTGAAAGTAATCTGAACAGGAGAGCAATTTATAGGGCCGCCTCTCCAGGCCTTCACACTAGAACAGCATATAAGCAATAATAACAAGAATGAGTATATTATATTAAGAATGAATATTAGGAGTAGCCAACGCTAACAAATATAATACAGGAAAAGCATAACGAAAATAGAATACTGTACGAAAAAATAATAGCAAGAAAGTTTGAGATAGGAATAGCAATCTCTACATTCATTTTGATTAGAATGACACAGAAGTTGGAAGAAGACGAAAAAGAACAAGAAGAAGACGAAGAATAAGAAGAAGGAGACGAAGATGATGAAGGATAAAAGAGACAAACGTTGGGTTTTTAATGTTAGGTTAGGATTTAAAGTAATATTTCCAAGTTGAATAAGTCCAAACATTGAAGCAACGTGAATAGCCGAAAATAGAGATTTGTAGATCCCTAAGATTTGTTGAGTAACAGAATTACACCGTTAGAAATGTTAGCATAAGGAGTATAGCAAGCTTGTTTCTCATCTTCATTGGAAGAGAAGCAGTGGCGTAGCCAGGGGGGCGCCTAGGGGCCCAGGCCCCCCCTAAATTGTCGAAATTTAATTTCAATATTAAATGATTGTTCCTCCTGATAGAATAATGTTCAGAATCCAGCTATCGCAAGACCTTAAAAGTAGTCTAAAACAGTGTTATGTACCTGTCAAATATTAAAATTCCTTACCCCCAGACCCCCCCACCCCGAAGTCAATTTCTGGCTACGCCACTGAAGAGAAGACAAAGGTGATATTTGAAGTTAGGAGAGCTAGCCTCAATATTAACTAAGAGAGTGCTTTGATGAAACCGAAAATTAAGCTGGAATGCCTGATTTTCTCCCACAAAAAATTCAAACTACAGTTTCCAAGTACTGTTCTGTGATTTCTGTAGACTCGTGTGTGGGACGAACTCATAAGCTTCCAAATCGAAAAAGGTGGGAAGTGAGATTTTTATGACGTTATTAACTCGTTAAAACATCTCGACTCTACGGAAATAGTGTGAAAGAAGTTGATTTTATTGCGTTCCTAGATTCCATTTGACAAGCATCCTTCAGTTTTTCAATAACTGCCTGTCTTCAGATCTAGATGTGTTAAGTTGGCAATCAAAAGTTTTCCTAATAGCATGGTGAAATCAATGTTCAGCCACCTATTCATGAAATCTATATTTAAATCTATCCTATTTGATTCCATTCTACTCGTGGGAAGTCCGGTCTCACAAGGTGTCAAATTATCTATCGATAAACTGAAAAAACTTCAATAAATAACAACCAAACTTCTATTCTACTCGTGTTTTGAAACTCAAATATCCATCGAATTCTGAATCAATTCTACATGTTTTTATATTGTTTCAAATTGGGCTGTACCGTATTTTAATATTCTATTTAGTATTTCTTCTCAATACTATAAGGGCCGGCTCATGAGCTCGGGATTTAGCCAAGTCCAGACAATCGGGTGGCCACCGTAGCATCGACAAACGTTAGCCTCGACACTATGTACTAAGAGCCCTGCTAACCCACTAAGCTGTCGAGACAAACGTGTGCCGATGCTACGGTAGCCACTCGTTTTAGTCTAGGACTTTGCTAAATCCCGAGCTCATGAACCGGCCCTTAATGTCTCATACTGAATAGTGAATACCGTTACCACTACTGTATATACTTTTGTTGTCAGAAAAAATAGAAAAAGCTCGCTGTATGACTGATTGGTGCTCCTATACAATATATAGATATAACACTTGCATCATAGAACTTCTCCATTTGTTCATCCATTCTTTCCTATAATATATAGATGTATTTTCTACATTGATTTGTACATACTTATAATGTACTTATATATGATTGTCTCTCGCATGCATTTACGAAGGCCCTTCTATTTCTGACATGAGTGGCAATGACTTTTGAAGAGTCATTAATCCTTCACCCCTCCCCCCGTCTAGAAATTTTCTGTCGTACTTTTTTTCTGCAACAACTCTTCGTCTTCTAATAAATCTTACATTATACGGACACAGAGACAGCTACCCACTTGTGCTGTTGGATGCGCATTTCTCGTGTGAAGAGCATGAGTTGGCAATTCCAAGTTAATAAACCGACCATTCCATCCACCCCTCTTCAAACACTATCTTTTCTCTCTCATTTTTCAGAAGGCGTTTGCTTATTGGTCAAAACGAGACAAGAGTGGAAGCAACTGATTGAAAAATAATTGCTAGTCTACGTTTCGTATTCGGTTCCAATCATTGAACTCCGAAATGTTTTGTACTTTTGATTCTAGATTCGAGCTCGAGGTTATTATAAAAAATATTCTTTGAGACAATAATTGAACTTTAGAATGTCTGAAATGATTTCGAACTTTTGATTCTAGATTCAAGCTCGAGGTTTTTATAAAAAATATTCTTTGAGACAATAATTGAACTGTAGAATGTTTGAAATGATTTCTAACTTTCGATTCTCCTGATACAAGCTCGAGTTTTTCTATTGAAATATTCTCTGACAGTCCTCAGACGTCAATAATATTGTTTATTTGAAACCAGAATTCTTTATTTCAATTCTTTAGTTGAACAATTTCTGTAATTTTGTATTCTTTCCTAACTTGTACACGGCGAACTTCTTCCTTTTCGATGTGTTGTTTTCATTCCAAAATCAAGTGGTTCCAAATCAAATGGTTCATAGTATACCGTTCATGTCTAGTGTGTGTACGCCTTTTCTCCAAATTCTATGATTTAGACCTCCAAATTTCTATGATTTAGTTTGTAGGGATTTGACTCTTGCATGCTCTAGAATAAAGTGCCTACCATTCCTTTACTGACATTCCTTCACTAGAATCTTCAAAGTTGATAAAAACTCCATTCAATTTGGAGAAGAGTAATTTTTTCTTTCAATTCAATATTTCCTTTACTAGAATCTTCACAGTTGATTGAAACTTCATTCAATTTGTAAAAGAGTAAGTTTTTCCATCAATTCAATTTTAGTAGTTGATTTCATTGTGAACTACTTTACTCATCCTATCCTAGATCCAACTATAGAACGTACACAAAAACAAACTTATCCAACTCCAACCTATTGTACAACAGTACTTTTTACAGTGATAACGATAATATTACTTGAAACTAGTCCCGCCGCTATTTTAGTGTCCTATTGTTTCTGTAAGTACCGTTCATTTTCGTGCCTAAAGTATGACCTAAAGACCGTTCTGACTTATAAAGAAATGCCAGTGCCCACACAGACACTCCTTTAAGAGGCCCCAGGAGCCAACTCTACCGGCCGAACGCTGATCGCCCAATTTAGCATGGGACGAAAAACTTATCAAACGATTACACGCTTCACAAGAGCTCTTTTAAAAAAACTTATGATACATAACACGCGGTTTTTCATAAGCTTTCATTTGATGTTAGAATCAACTCAATCAAATAATTGGTTCTTTTTCTATTTGTTTAAAACAATCGTTGTATTCCCATAAGAAAATCGCAAATTTGGTGAAAACTACTATCGAAATTACAAAGTTGTATTCGAAAGGATTGAAAAATAAAAAATTGCATCAGAAAGTTCAACATTTGCTTTGTGTTTCTGTAGATCAGTTTATCGATTTTATTTTTGAAGGTTGTTTAAAAAAATACTTATACTAAAGACTTATAAAAGCCTGCATTACGTTGTTTAGCAACTATGTGTAGTAGTTCGACAGTTCTCCGAGGTTCTGCGCTAGCGTAGTAAAGTTTGTTGAAGAGGGAACTTTGAAATATCTATAGCCATGACAATAGCGTTTACTCTGCTAAGTCACATCGACAGACAATGAATCACCTCATTGCAGCTTTAAATAATTGTAAAGTGTGTAAATAAATAAATTGATGAAAATGTATGAGAATTCTTCGATTATTGTGCAGCTGTATTGATATTGTGTAGAGGGTTAAATCTTATATACTTGGACAAAGTACAAAGCTGTAGTGGCAATAATAATGAATAATATTGAAATCCTCTACACTAGAACATCAATAATCTGGACCGGACTTCATCTGGATTATCAAATTATGGAAATTACATTAAATAATTCCTTTCATTGCATATTTTCCAATATAGACCCCTTATACACTCTAAACAAGGGATGAATTTTCACCAATTACGTTGAAGAACTAGGCTATTTTGTATTTTATTTATGGCAAAATGTTTACATTGAACATAATACTCATAATATTATAATACTTATAAACATAATACTCAATAATTTTATTTCTTACTAGAGACGAATCAAGATTATTGACAGTCCAAATGTGCTCTACCTTACTCGTGTTTGAATAGTCGTAATTGAAACTGGAGAATTCTATAATCTCGAGTTTTTAATTGAAATTTCTATAAAATTAGGCTAGGCGTACACCGGTTAGTCAAGTCAAGACAAGACAATATTAGTCACGTTTAGTCACAGTACTTCACATGGTTGCTTGTGAAGCAACACACCGATTAATAATTACATCGGTGTGTGCTGCTTAATAAGCAACTATGTAAATTACTGTGACTAAACGTGAATAATCTTGTCTTGTCTTGACTTTCAATACGCCTAACTATATTGTCATCGTTTGAGGCCCTTTCAATATTAGATTTTGACAACTTTTCTGGTAAGATAGCCTATTATTGTAATAATAGGTCTTGTATTGTAATAATCCTTTTCTGATGATGAACTGAATTCTATCAACTGAACTGAACTAAACTTTATAACTATTCATATTACATTCCTTTTACGCTCCTCTACAAGTAAACTTCTATCATCTTCCATTAAAAATGAAAGCAACTTATTTTCATAGTTCCATTTATTTATATTGAAATATAGTTCTATCAGAGACAATTGGAACTAGTATCCACTTGTCTCTGGTTCTATATTCCTCGCTGTTGATGTCTGTTCTAAACTGTGAAGTACACCAACACGAGCCGCGTTCACCACCTCGTAACTACAATTATAATTATTTTATATCGCGTGTATATATATAGTTCGATGGTGTCCACATGAAAGTAAATTTGGTTGGTCATTGTAAGGAAAGGACATTTCAATGAGGGAGAGGAGTGTCAGAGATTACGAGAAAAGAGAGCGTGTGAGTTGCATGGTTTGAAAGAGAAAGGAGAGGTTTATGACATTGACAAGCGAACAAAACCACTCACATATTGTTCATAATAACAAAGTTGCAATGGTCTATTATTATTTTGTCTCGTCCCTCTTCAAGAAAAGGATTCTCACAGCTGTACCGTAGCTGTTTAGTCTTGTGTAAATGTAAGCTTCATTTTGTTATAGAGTATCAAGTATGATATAAGCAATATCCTTTACGCCTACAGTTTCCCATGATAAATAACTTTACTAAAAATAAAGCAATAATTTTATTATTGGTAATGTACGAGTGGGACAATGCTCAATTATTATTCTTTTATAAATTTTGTGGTTATCTAAGGAATCGATCGGTCATAAAGAGAAGAAAATAAAAACAGCGAAAGTGGAGAAAACGGAAAGAAGAAAGGGGAAGAATAAGAAGAAGAGCTGCTAGGAAGGCAAAATGCTGAAATATTGGAGTTTTTTGAGCTAATTGAAGAATAGGACTGTCATGGCTTTGTGACACAAATAATCACAGATTATTGACAGTCCGGATTTTCAACTTCCAAGTTATTGGCGTTCTACTAAGGGCCTAACAAATCATTTTTTTTTTATTTGCTTTTACTTAACATAGGTACTAAATAAACCTGTTGGAATTCTTTAAAATTACAAGAGTGCTCTACCTTACTCATGTTATATTTTATAAATATATTTTAAATATTGAATAGACATTATTGAAACAAGAGCATTCTATAATCTCGAGTTATTATTCGAATTTATATATATGAATAATGATATTCCTTAGCTTCAACTAAATCGGAAAAGTAAAAGTTGATTTGAAGGTGATGTTGTGGTAGATATCCATCCTAAATAAAGACTGAATATTGCCAATACCACATTCAATTGAAAAATCATTGATCAGTACTAACTTTTAGTTAGGTACTAGGAATTATTTTAGTTGAATGTGGCATTGACAATGTTTAGTCTTTTCATTCACTTGGAGAATAGTTCATGACTTCAGAGATAACTACTAAGATGACTTCATCTTATGACTTGACCGAAATATTATTACAAAACAAAAAACGATTGATGTGATCAAAACCATATGTTTTTCCTTATAGGCCTGTATAATCAAGTCATTTATAGCTGAGTTGAGTAGTTTTCAGAATTCTCCACTATTTCTTTATTCTTTCTTGTCTGCTATCCTATTCAAAACATTATTCTCTCTCCTTTTATGCATTTGACCGATTGAGTCTTCCTGCCTGTCAAAACTACTATGAACAAAGGGCAATGGGTCTACCCTAGTTGACAAAAAACTTTCACTTTCACAGCTACATTTATTATTGCTCCACACTTCTACCTCCACGCAACAATTATGAATACTTTTCACCAGACAATTTCTCTTCTCAATCTCAATCTAATTTAACAAACTTTGTGGATAACTGCTTATACATGAATTAATGTTGCTACAATGATATGATGTAGTCTGGATAATAAATGATAAGGTGTGGTGCAACAGACACAGTCACAACGTCATGTTTGTTCATTCAGTATATTGATAAACTACACTATAAACATACAATAGGCCTGTAGTGTAGGTTTTGGGTTATCATGCCATCCATTAGTCTTTAGTCAATTAGTCTTTATAATATTTCCTGCCGTAAAATATTCATGTAATCTTCTATCATTTTTATTTAAACCAATACCGGTAGTCTGTAAATACATGAAATTATAATTTGATCAATTCATACTAATAATTTCCAAACTGTGGTTCGATAACCATTCATTGGGAGTTCTGAACTCTTCACTATGTCGGAAACCCAATTTCCAGTTCTGTTTCAACTGCTCAGGTAGCCAATACAGACTAATTCTAGGCTAGAGATCGCCCTCGGTTCAACACATTCAGTCTCTCTCTTCTCTCTCCTTTGTCCTATACCCCTCGCTGATTGAGCTGACAATGTCCCAAACTGTGAAACTACTTTGAACAAAAGGGCAATAGGTTTAGCGAGGCAAAAACTTTCACTTTTTCCCCAGCATTTGAGGGTGGAATGTGAACTGCGATTACAGCGCAGTGTGGTGGGTGAAATACGAATGAAGACGAATGATATATGATGGATAAACGAAGGAACGATTGCAGCGCTAGTGTGGTAAAAGTTGGAATTGAAAGGTCATTCTGGAATTAGGTCCTGGGGCCTCTTAAGGATTCAGGATATGTGCCCAGCTATTCAAAAATTACAATAGTTATAGTTATTACAGACTGTGAATGTGACTAGAGTGAAGAGAGAACAAATTTTCGTTGAGTGTGATTTGGTTTACGACCTTTATTATCCCATAAATAGTTTTTATGACTTCCTCAGCCACCTTGTACTTGTCATCCGCTGTTGACAGATGGCATCACCATATCTTCATCTCTCTTAGATTCTATAAAACAAGGGAACGCCAGCTTCCAGTATTCACCCTCTTGGATTCAAAAATAAATCAATTATCTTATAATTTATGTCAACAGAGCCCAATTATGAAGCAGCATGTAGCTAGAAATATACCTAATGCTCTTCGTTGTTTTTCTGGTTCTCAATTCATTCTAATAACTGTGTTTTTTATCTCTCCAAAGTATCTCTCCCTACGTTTTCTAAGAGTACCAGAATATTATCATCGAATCAAATTAATTTTTCATGTACATAAAATCATTCAATCTCTAATAATGAGGATCTAACTAATGTATTCGATTCGATCTTGGAACCTTTAGATTATCAGACAGTCGCTTATCGCCCTCGGCTACGGACCACTCCATCGTAATGAATATCATGTAATCTCCATCATGTAATGAATAGGAGATTTTTTATACTGAATATCATATAATATTCATCCATATTTTACTACCATTTATGCACACCTAATAAACTATTAACAATATTGAATCCTATGTTCATTTAGAATTAATCAACGTTGCAACGTTCTCTAATATGATGGAGAACGAACTTCTTGGAATTCATTTTGAAAGGATGCTATCGACTTTTCAATACCGAGATTCAGTAATTTAAAAAAAAATAAAACCTCTATTCACAACGCAGGAACTATGAAACTTATTTTTTGGTAATGTTTAAGTATGAATAGCTTAGAAAGTTTTCAAAAATGTTTGATGTTCTGTGTTCAACTATGGGTAACCCTTCATAAATGTAGTACATATATTTTGAATATAAAAGAAATCCACCGGTCTACGCCTCCGTTTATTCAATAATTTAATTTATTTTCACGCCTACATTCGAATTAATTGGATTAATCACTCAGTTTGTCGACCTGTCACATATGTGTTCACACCTAACACAAAATCTGTTGGGTATTGTTAACATTGATTTGATGTGAGTGGACATGACAAGAGCCGTGATAATGGACGCGTGTATCACTATTGAGAGTGTATCTAAATAGAGTGTATCACTCTATTCATGTCCAGATTTAGAAACTCGGATGTGAAAGTGATGTGAGTGGCATGATTTGTCAGGTTACGTGGTAAGTGCACTATTCGGCTCCTTGAAAGCCACTCACATTTTCCGAGAATGACTTCGAAAATATCTTTTAAATCATACTGCTTTTGAGCAAATCATTAATGAAAAATATTGAGTGTATACTAAGGCTCCATCTTCCAATCAATTCATAGGCCTTTAATTTGGTTGATTGTTATTCATATTGTTATTCCAATCAATTCATAGGCCTTTTATTTGGTTGATTGTTATTCATATTATGGTGGGTACAATACAGTTACCTTTTATTGATATTTTTTAACACCAACTCCCTTCCCTCATAAGTTCTATTGTTGGTCTTATGATTAAAGAATTTCAAGTACGGATATTGTACAACAATATACAGTAGTACTCGTATTGAGAAGAATTTGAAACAATAATTATATTCTGTGGTATTCTGAAATACAAACAAAATATGTGGTGAACGTGGTAATTGGTTAGCATAGCATTTTCGCAGTTCTTAACACATTAAGAGACGTAGAAGTAGTATTATGTATTTCAAATTTACCCTCGTAGCATTTTATTTCAATATTTATGGGATGTCTTTAGAAATTTTGTTTCTTCCCATACTTGTATTATCCATACTTTGATGAATTTTATTGATTAAAATTAAAACGCTCCATTTGTGGCTGAAATAATATTTTATAAGATTAATCTTGTAGTTTTAATGTGATAAAATGCCTTTTGTTCATTGGGAGGCCTATCAAATATCAAATAATTAGTTGTCTTAATAATTGTTATGTGTTTAGACATTTTGTTTCCTTCGATACTCTTGTAGTATCCATACTTTGATGAATTTTTTTCATGATTAGAAAAAAAACGCTTCATTTGTAGCTGAAATGATATTTTATAAGCTTCATCTTCTAGTTTTAATGTGATAAAATGCCTTTTGTTCACTGGAAAGCCTATCAAATATTCAATAATAATTAGTTCTGCAATTATACAGTAATGATAGTCACTGGAGGACCTTCCATGACCGAATTCCGTAATAATGATGATCATAATTCGGTTTACAGTGATGATGAATTATTTCAGGGTTATAAATAAGTTTCATTGATTGCTTGGAATAAGAATTCGAATAACAAATCCCATCCACTATATCTATAGGAATTTATTAATCAAGTTTAGAGCGGTCTTCCATCAAGATCAATAAATCGATTCCTTTGAAGTTCGCTTTGAAGAGAGTGCGAGTTCCTTTGTATTGTAGTGTTCGTTTTGTGAAACCTGGAAGAATGTTTGTTATGATAATGTATACTTGGCCACAGAAAGCATAGTTCTCTGGGAGCTACTTTATTTGCAGTGGCTATTAGCTGTTTACCGGTAATTTGCTTTCCGTCTGTAAGGATTTATTTTGCTAGCACTTTGAACCATCCACTTTCAGGAATGAGCAAATCCTATTTTCAACCACAGAAGCAGCTAGTGAATTTTACTAAGAACGTTCTGTTTGCTGAAAGCCTTCTCGCAAACGTTTTGAGTGATGGTTTGTCAATCCGAACTCATATTGCCATTGTATGTGAATCATTCTATCAATTTCGCAACGACCCTGTAATTGAATAGCAATTGTAAAATAATTCAATGTTTCCTAATAAAACCATCCCTATTACCAGGTGTTATATAATCTATTATATTTACTTTGATTTATATTATTATGATTTGTAAACAATATTTCACTCTTAACTAATTCTAATTTAATTCGGTAACTATAATTCTAATTTATGTGTTGGATGTTATTCTTAAAATACTATTCTTAAAAGATAGTTATTCTTTAAATACTCTTTATAGTTATGGTGTATTATATTTAGTATACAAGGCCAGTAATTGGATTTTTAATCTGTTGGGCTTGTCTCAGGAAAAATATTTCTAAGTTAGTTCTAAGATTACATTAGTTTATAATTTGTTTAATTCATTTCATCTATAAGTCGCAAGTTATTGCATTGTTTGTTTTTTCTGAATAAATTTCTATTCCTATATTTTCTATTACTGTACAAAATTATAGAGCTAGGCTCTATGGACTAGACTTGATTAGACTTGATTTTGAATAATTTGAATTTCCTGAAGGGTATCAATAATTATTGTTCTCGTGAGCATTTATCTGCCGATTTATGAGTTTAATTTCCAACCAATGTCGTAAAACATAAGGCTAGGCGTACACCGGTTAGTCAAGACAAGACAAAATGAGATTAGTCACGTTTAGTCACAGTAATTCACATAGCTGCTTATGAAGCCTTGCAATCACACCGCCGATGCAAAGACTAATCGGTGTGTGTTGCTTCATAAGCAACATACGCCTAGCCTAACGGAGCTAAAGACATAATTATTTAGACATAATATTCCTTGTTCTGAGTTTTGATTTTTCTGTTGAATCGAAATTTTGTATCCCATCATGCTGAGCTAAGATATGATGCTAGTTGGAAATTCACAGTTATTCACTCTAGATCTAGAACCAAGTGGATACGTTTTTAGCCCAGACAGTATCTAAAGTTTGACGAAGGTTAATGACAGCAAATTGAAAGATAATGCATCGTAGCCAATGATAAGGTATTTGACCTTGTTATTCTTCTTCATTTAATATTATCACACAATTATAAAGTTGAGAATGAACTGTTCAAATTGTGTATTAAATGTTTAAACTGTTTATTCTGCTATACGTGTTTGAATGTGTGTTAACTGTTTAGAATAAAACATTTGATAATGAACTGTTTAAATCTCTAATAATATTTTTCTTCAATGAATTATTTTTAAGAATTTTAAATAGATCATAACTATTACTACGGTATTCATCACTTTGCCAAAAGTGATTATCTTAAATATATCATTTATTTAGTGTATTTCAAAACTTCCATTTATTGTAAAATGACGTTTTTTAACATAACCAATGCAACGAAATCCTCTTTGAGCTTCTTCAAATGACGTCATTAACGGCGAATTCATTTTGTGCAATCAGCCGCAAGATTTTAATTTGTAGAAAATTCAATTTCTTTAATGATAATTTTCATCCTTTCATATCATTCTGATTACTGAAGAAATATTACAAAAACTCTTTTTCTGATATCTGTAACCGTTGTGATTGCTTTGTTTGTTTTTTTTATTCTGGTAATAAAGATCGATTGTTGCTTTCAAACAACTTGGATACAACTTTGTTGTTTTCTAAATTTCAATCAATTGACACAAATCTAGTTTTATGATCTTCAACGATTATACATAGGTAAGCTCAATGATTCATTCAAGCCAATATTGACAAGAGTTGTTAGAAATTTGTTCAATAATTGTATATTGCCTGGCATGATGTGTTAACATTACAGCCTAACAGGGATCACTTATTTGGTGAACGTTAGGGTAAGGTGTTAATTTGAAGATTGTTGCTATAATGAAATAGTTGATCGTGGTTAGTTACATAATGGCGCTCTCTCTTTGTCTACTTGATTATAACTTTACTTCATCAACAAACAACGTCAGTGCTTTAAACTGCAGTTTGTTGAATCTTGTTGCCTGCAACTAACTCAACTGAGCTGACTAACACGATGAGTGAGTTGGAAAATAAGTTAGAAAGCTGCAAGCATTCGGCTGCTTCTTCAGTCTCCAAAAATTCGTTTAAACCAGAAGAACGCAGCCTGTAAACCGGTCGTAAATCACGACCAGATTCTTCCATGCTATAAACGTCAGCTGCTAGCAGAGACTATCAAAATCCTGCTCTCCCATCATTAGGCTAGCCGCTCCCGCACGCGCACTCGCCTCAGATGCATCGGGCACTGCATCTCAACTAAGCGATGCATTCAACTGTTGCACCTAGCTCCTACTTATTTCATGCTATGCAACTTGAGAGTGAAATTCGTTTTTTGTATGATGATTGTGTTTGTTTAAGAAAATGACATCCTATGGAAAAACCTTGTTGAAATTTGCAGCTTGAGGTTCTCCAATTACTTAGTGCTAATATTTTATGCTATGCAACTTGAGAGTGAAATTTGTTCGTTGTATGTGTTTGCGGAAGAAAGTGATATCTCTTGAAAAATTCGTGTTGAAATGTGCAACTTGAAATATTTTTAACCATTGCAATAGTTAAATTCAAATGTTATGGTATGCAAATTTACTCGTTGTTTAAGAAAATTATGTCATTCACCTTGTTGAAATAGCCATCTTGAAATGTTTTAGTAGCCTAAGTTTGTGTGCGAACACCCTTAGCCAAAAATGCTTCTTATTTTTCTCGTTCTTGCTGTTCATCTTCTTATTTATCTTCCTCTTCATCGTATTCTTGTTAAGAGCAAGTTCTAATCATCTTCTTCCTCTCCTCTTCTCTTCTCCTTCTTCGTCTTTCACACTACTTTTTTCTTGTTCTGTCTCTTTTCTTCTTCTTATTTTTCATCCTAATCTTATAATGCTATTCCTCTTTCTCTTCCTTGTTCTTTTCCTCCATCTCCCTTGTCTTCTTCTTCTTCTTCTTCTTCCTCTTTCTTCTTCTTCTTCCTTCTTCTTCTTCTTCTTCTTCTTCGTCGTCTTCTTAGTTTCCCTTCGTCTTCTTCTTCTTCCTCTTCTTTTTCCTTCTTTCTTCTTCCTTCTTCTTCTTCTCTCCGTTCTTCCTCTTCTATCTATTTTCCATATCCTAGTTATTTTCATTTTCCTTCCCCTTTTCCTAATTTTCTTCCTTGTTGCCTCATTGTTTCTGTTATTATTTTAGTTCTTTTCTTCCGTTTTAATCCTCTCTCAATACGTTTTGCTTCCTTTTCTCGATATTTTTCTTTCTTTTCTTATCCTTTCTCTATTCGTGCTTCTTTTTCTTCTTTTCTTCCTACTCCTAGTCCTCTTTATGCTCATTATCCGATTCCTTCTCCATATATCATCCTCCTCCTTCTCTTCTTCTTCATCATCTTCTCTCACCCTTCTTCAGCGTGGTGTAGCAGCAACTACATATTATTGTGGCGTTACTTATTTGAATTGGAGAACAGCAGCTGCCCTGCTAGATCATAGTTGGGAATATTTTCGTTGAAGGAAGCAGCGAATCGCGACTCTCTGCTCGTAGTTTGAGTTGTGGGGTGGGCGGCGGGCGGGTGGTGAGGTCCGTCAGAAACTTGCCCGTGATGTATGAATCTTTGACGAAATTACCGGCCGGTCCATGAATAAGGCATATACGTCGCCTAACAATTCCATGCTTCCTTCAGCTATGGCGCCCTGCATGTCTCCTCTGTACAAATGTCATCTTTCAATCGTACTGCTATTGTTTGCACCATCTAACTCACATTATTACAAGTGGAAGAAGAATATGAAGAAGAAGATGTGGCAGAGGAAGAAACAAAGAAGAGGAAGAGGAAGAAGAATATTGCATTATCAACTTTACACACACCAATGAATTACTTAGTCACACATTACAACATTAAAACATGTCTAGGGAAACAGGGAAGAGGTCCTTATTCGTTTGAAGAGAAGAACTGCGAGGAAAAGCTAAGGAAATGTAGTAATAAGTAGAAAAGTGTTGAGAATAGGTGATAACTTTCAAAAAATACCCGGAATTAGTACTCCAAGTCTTCCCTGCCACACAAACCTAAAGGCGAAAAGATTAGATTATTTATTTTATTCATACAAATTACGGCTCATGTATATTGGCTTAGATTCTAAATTATTATATTTAAAAATAATTGAAATTTTATAATTCGATTGATTGAACAAAGCATAATAAAATCTTATATCTAATAGGATATAGAATACAGAAATCAATAAAGATTTTAATATAGATTCAATTTACTAAAATTATAATAATTAGAGAAACGAAAATCCAAAGAAAGCCATATGAATAGTTGTGAAGACTTCTGCTACAGCAAATATTGTCAACAGAACTAAATTTAATAGCAAGAGGATAATCGATCAATCAATGATAATAATCGATGATTTTTGTTTCTCTATTATGTATTCACAGTAGTTGGTCTTATAATTTCTTCCATTACTAACAATTATATGATTGTTCTGTATCTTAATGAAACGGCGAAGTTTGAACTTTTAAATGTCCATTCTTGGTAAAGAATAAATATACAAGGACATCCTTCCCACAGACTCTCAACCGTACACTCAAAGGGAGAAGAAGAAAGATGCGTTTTCTTTCCGAGAAGACGCTTTCGAGAAAAGTGAGTGTAGAACACTCGGGTGCGTTTTCGGAGAAGGTTTGCGAAAAAAGTTGATGTGTAGAAAATGGAAAAAGAGTTGTATCGGTGGGAAAGAGAGGGGGAAGTGAGAGAAGTAGAAGAGAGAAAAAGGAGGAAAAGAGAGAAAGAGTACGAAGTAAGAGAAAGAGATGGAAGGAAAGGGGGAAGAGAGAGAGAGAGAGAGAGGGAAGAAAGAGAGAGAAAAAATGTAAAAGGAGGAAGAGAGAAAGAGAGAGGAAAGAAAGAGAGAATGGAAAGGTGAAGGGAGGAAGAGAGAGAGAATGAGAGGAAAGAATGAGAGAGAAAAGAGAAGGTAAGAGAAGGAAAAGAGAGAGTGAGCGAGAAGAGTGAGAGTGTTTGAGAAAGCAGTTGTTTGCAGTGCGTCGCCCTCCAGGCGAAACTTCTGGGAAGCCGCCCACGGGCAATCCAGCGGCTGCGTCGTCCTTGACTTTGGCTCCAAAATTCTCCATTGTTCTTGTTTGGGCGCGTTTTTGCAATTTATGGCGGGTGTCGGGCCAGCTACAACATCACCAAAAGCAGAGAGAGCTAATGGCACAATAAATGCGGTATCCGCGGACATCTGAAGAAAGAGACCAGGCCAGCAGATGCTGCTACAACTTTTGCTTCTGCTGCCGCTGATGCTTACTGATTCCTCTTCCCAAATACAGGCCAGAAGATGCTGTAGCTGCTTCGGCTTTTACTACTGCTGCTAACTGATTCATCTTCTCAAATAAACGACTATGTATAATGTTCTTCAATGGAGCATCCGACAGCAGATCACTGATACCAAAGGTTTATTTCTTAACTCACCCATGGCAGTTGTGATTCTCGTAGGTGTAGGATGTTAAAAATCTCTCTCAGCCTCTTTTCAAGTATTAAACTACATTGATAACTCTAAGTGGATAGGGTATCTTTGAAATCTGACACAGTCATGTAGGTGAATCTGTGGGATCGTTTGTGGATTGTTGTTTTGTTTGTGGGGTGAGATTTTTAATATTCTGCACACTTTTGTAGCACCCATGTTTCTGTGATTAGAGGTGTCGTTCAAAGTCTATATAACTTTTTGATTATAGAGCTGCTTGAGATTGTTGCTCCGTACTTCTTTGTTCATCCAGGATTCCTAGCATTGAAAATTTCATTCAAACTTGGAAAAAAGTGTTTCTATAATTTGAAAAACATACTCGTCATGGTGTTGAATTATAAGGAATTAAGTGCTCTTTAAAAAGTTATACTATAAAATTTTCAGTGCAATGGATGGTTTCTACAATATTTATCGAAACCCAAAAAAGAGCAAGATTCTCCATGTATCTCAAAGATTGTTAAATTAAATTATTTGTAGCCTCCTTTATATATCCAATTAACACAATATATTTATTCTAGCTCATTTTGTGTTGACATCGATTAAAAGAAGCGTTAAAAGAACTATAAGAAGAGTGCAGTGGAGATTTACATGTTGTATTTCCAGTAAACCTCCTTTATGTTGGGATACGAAAAAAGCGAAGAATCATCTCCTAAATTATTATGTTGTTGACTGGGCTGAAATTTACTCAACTCGTAGTAGTAAATAATGTGTCAACAGCTTGAAAAATTACTCATAAATGCAGCTTAAAAAAATTTATGCTGCTTAGGACCGACTCAATGTAATTATGAAATTGATACACTCATTGTGGATGCGTCCATTGAATTTTGAACGAGACGATACTGTTGGCAAATCCAAGCAATAATTCATGTGTTCCGGTAATGTGAGTAGGGTTGGAGAAAGAAAGAGTGATTGTGAGAGAGTGAGAGAGCGATGGACTTGGTAGGTACTGAAACATGTTCAAGAGAGAGACGCACCTAATCCCTTGACTGAGAGAAGGAAGATTGTACTTATTTGATTGTTATTTATTGCAATTAATAAGCGGGCTGTGAATAAGTAAGTACATTTACTGGTATTCATTGAGAAGCGGTTGTGTTCATTCAAATGTGTCTTCACTGTAATAGGTATTCATTGTTGAATAATGCGATAAATGAATGAGTATATATTTTCACTACTGTGGATTCCCCTTAATCTATCGTACCAGTACCTTGTGGTGCTTATATGAAACACGTGAAGACACTAGTTGTCTCTTAATTGAGTAGCATCTTAAACTAATACTCTCGCAGTCATTACCCGGGGAAGACTGGTTGTATTTGAATTCAGTAAAGCCTTTGTTGACATTGGTACTATGTATAAAACTCACTGTATTACAATCAGAATTTATCAAATATATTTTTCTTTTTATGCATTGTGAATAAAGCTATTTTTATTTTTAAATAATGTCGGTTAAGAAGAAGAGGGGGCTGTGTAAGTAAATTTGCAGATTAGGAGCAGATTTATGAAGATACAAACCATTTATTGATCGAGTACATCTCAATTAATTCTACTCTCCCAGCCTATTACTTGGAAACCTGGGAATCTTCTGGTCCGTCCTTCTGTAACCTGTTGTTAAGTTTTGTAGAAATGGGAGGCTCTTCTTCGAAATCAGCACATCTTTCAATGTTCCAACGCGGCTAAACTGTAGCTACTTTTCCAGGTACCCGGCTTTTTATGTTTTCGAAAAGTGCCGCGCAAACCCAGCCTCCTCATTGGTCAGTTTTTGGCGGGTCATCAACCCGTTGCCATAATTGTCCCCGCCGAAATTCTCTCTATGATTATTGGCGAACATTTTACGACCCTCCGATGCGAACCTTGCCATTGTTCGGCTGCTTTTTCGGGCCATCAGATCAAGGTTTTATTTGCGTTGGCAAACGTACGCCTTCGCTTTTTCAGACGCATTCGTTGCAGAGCTCGTTCCAGATCATTATCCAGATAGTGGCCGTTGTACGTGTCCTTTGGTCAAACCTATTAGCATTAACTGTTGTACATGCTATACATTCTAACCTTCCTGAAATTAATGTTCAGTGCTCATAGAAATTCCTAGTATAGATGTGCAATGTATAATATGATTCACTCCCTACAAATTCTAAAAGGATGGGCCAATACTCAGAAAGATTGAGATAAATATTATAGATACAACCGGATAGACTCGTCATTGCTTAGCCTTAGCTATTAAACAACTTTTCCATTCATCAACCAATCAATTCTATTTATCTTTTATTTCATTTATATTGTATTTTAATTTGTGGATCCTTACAAGAGGCTGTTATGTTAAAATTGTAATCTGTTGGTTTATTTCCATATGAAATTGTTATTTTGACAAGCATTTAATTTACTGTACTCCTGCTCGGAGCGTACATTTTTATAAGCTGTACTGAAATAATTATGATTTTTTGAGGATGTCGCTAATTGACATTTTTTGTGTTTCAGGTACGTGTGAAAATGTTGATGGAAACTGGAGTTGGAGTAAGTTTTCACTTATTATAATGAACCTGGATGATAATTTCAAATACTACAGTATTCAATAATTTAAAAGAAAGTTAATCAAATACTGCTCTTGGTGTCTGAAAACGCTTTATTCTAAAAATTTTCTCATGCATTGAAGAGGTTCTCTTCAGTCTTCATCTTACCATTTTTGTTTTGTATTCATGTTTCGAAAAACGTTTTCTAATATTGTCGTTTCGTAGCAGACTCTATCTGTTGATTACAAAGATTCTAGTTTTTCTAATCTACTGGGATGAGTAAAAGGAGTTTGACTATAATTTTAAGTTTAACTATAAGTTAGTTTAAGTTAAAGTTATAATTTTGAGTTTGACTATAATTATTCACATTAATTTTTTATTGATTCTGAATTTCTATTCGAATCAATAATTTCAATTATTAAATATAATTTCTATTATAATTATTGTTATAATTTCTATTGCTTTCCTAACAAATATTATTTCATTCAATAGAATTTCATATCCCTTTTTGGCTCGAAACGGAAATAACAAACGAATTTTCCAATGTAATTGTCACTTTCCTTCGTCTATTAAAAACCTGGTGAAGTTTGACAAGACTCATGTCATCGAACGGAAATAACAAATGAATTTTACACTTGATTACTTCGGTTTTCTATTCGGAATAATACATTTTGAAACTTCTCTCCATCTATTAAAAAGCCGGTAAATTTTGACAAGACTTATGTCATCACCTCAAGTGGTGTGCCTTCAAGGTCGATTGTTGCGGGTAGAAGAAGACTGGCACATTAATCATTCTGTGTCCCAAGATAAAGACAGCATGATTTATCACTCTCGGTGTAGTATTACTTTTCAATTCCCAGCAAACTTTCGTATTCAATTGGCCTGATCAGAAGATAGCAGCAGAAGTTCAAGGAACTATGAGAAATCAGTTTTAGTTTCTTGAAAAAATTGTTTTTCAGATAATTGTACTTGTTGGAACCAATCGTTCTGTGTACTACTATTGATATGCATTTGCATTACATTAGTTGAGAAATAATTTTATCTGAAGATTCTTTTTACTTATGGTATTCTATTGATCTGATAGCTGCCAAGTTTAATATTTAATAAGATTTAAATCTTACTACAATAATTTTGGACTTCAAGAGTAAAGTTGTTTGTGGAAGAGTTGGATTAAAAAAGAAAGCCTAATTGGAAAACATTTTTCGTTTGTCCCGTTTTCTGCTGCCTCTCTGTTTTAAACCTTTTTAATAATAGCTATTTTATTTTCTTCACAAAGTCCATAAAATATTTCTCTATCTCCCAAAGTAATACCTATTCAAAATGTTATTCATCACTAACTCAATTCAATGGGTATGGGGCTTCTTCCATTTCTATAACTATGGATCCCCCACATTTAGAGTAGGTAGCTCATTTGCACACTTGAATCTTCATCGGTTGAAAAAGGGAATTATACTGTTTTCAATATAATAATACTAATACATTCCTATTCGATAGAAACTAGTCAGTATTTTGAACTTAGCATTGAAATCACTCTGATATCAATTGTATTATTTAATTCATTCTGATACACCAGCTTGTATCATACCATTACAAAAGTGAACTTCAAATAGCAACTTAAATCTTATAATAATTTTAACTCACCCTGCTAAAGTAAGTGTAGTTGTTGATAGAAATTTAAAATGAACCCTGATTCCACCCTGCTAATGACAGACCAACAAGTGCCAACGATTCAACAACATACGATTAGATTAGATTTGACTAAACGAGGATCAAGGAAGGATTAAGCGAGGATCATGGAAGTATTAAGCGAGTATTAATAGGCCCACTTGTTGAAAGTATTCTAGCAAATTCACCCTTCTAAAGAAAGTACGCATTGAGCTAAATTAAGTATTAGTCGATTAATGCACGTTTGAATGGAAAATTTTTAAATATAAGGCTAGGCGTACACCGGTTAGTCACGACAAGACAAGACAAGATTAGTCACGTTTAGTCACAGTAATTCACATAGTTGCTTATGATGCAGCACACACTGATGCAATGACTAAACGGTGTGTGTTGCTTCATAAGCAACTATGTGAATTACTGTGACTAAACGTGACTAATCTTGTTTTGTCTTGTCTTGACTAACCGGTGTACGCCTAGCCTTATTCTGTAAAAATAGGAACCTTTATTAAATACGTTAATTGAACGCACCCTGCTGAAGAATGCACATAATGGGAATAATGCACTCCCAAATATTGCACTTTTGAGAGGGGAATTTTTATAGTTTATTCTTCGAAAATCAGAACCTCAATTAAATACGTTAATTGAGCCCACCCTGCTAAATAAAGTACAAAATGCTGAAAGACAAAAACGAAGTTCCGGTGGCTGAGAGTCTTCCAACCTTTGTTTGGAGGTTTGAATGATCAAATAAGTATACCACCCTTCGCCACGGGTGTTTATTGAAAGTACCAAGGCTCTGCTAAAGAAAGTACAACATTATCAAAGGTTAAACGAAGTACTGTGAGTTGGTGTGGGTCAACCAACCTTTTAGCATGGCCCCCCAGGCCCCCCAACCGGAAATGCTGTTCTTGAAAGGCCACTGTGGATGCACCCAGCTCTTCCTTTTCTCCGTGCCGACTGGCGCTGAATACGAATCGCCCGTCAAATTCATTCGCTCGCCAACTAAATGAACTGAGTTGACCTTTCAATTTGCACCAACCTTCAAGTGCAATCTGCATTACAGCATTAATCACGATTAGTATGGAATACAGAGTCGATCATCAACGCTTCTTGTAATTGACTTGCAAAGTGGATGGGTCTGCGATCATGAATCAGTTTTTTTTATTAGGATTGGAGAGCCTACCAGTGATCAAAATTCACCATTGACAAATAAATCTATGATTTTTCCTTACTATAATTTTTCAGTTTCCACAATATATCATGTATTTAAGGGTGATATCAGTATATTGAGTATATTAATTTAGTTTGTAGTACAACTCCTAACAACAATTTTAGAGCTAATAATTGAGATAAAACTCATAGGGCCGTATTTATGAACGCTCCTTGAGGGTTCCTTTCCGAAAGGGCGCCTTGAAAAGGGTTTCATGAATGAAATCAGCTGATTTTTCATTCATGAAACGCTTTTCAAGGCGCCCTTTCGGAAAGGAACCCTCAAGGAACGTTCATAAATACGGCCCATAATCTCTTCATATAATGATACATTGTTTCTGAAATAAATCACATATATATTTAGAGACGATATCAATGTATTGAAGATATTATGGTAAGATATAAATGGATATACGTTTCTCACAGAATATTTGGGGAATTGTTAGGAATCCATGGCAAATTAGAATTTTTTATTAGCCAATTTAAGTACTTCTCTGTTTTCAAAAGCAGGATATCGGGTTTTCTTGAGAATAACATGAATTTCTGTAGCTTAGGGCCTTAGGCAAAGAATCGTCAAAAGGTGGGAGAAATTATTCATGTTTTAATATTCTGAAACAGCTTCAAATCAACTTCCTCCTTTCTTAAAATTCAGGACCATAAATTTAATACTCTCACATCCGAGCTACAACTGAGATACTCCCACATTAAAGTATACCTATCCTACTACAAGGTGTATATTATTCCTCACAAAATGCCAGTAAATGGTGGAATGTACTTCATCCGTCTAGCAACAACATAAAGCACTGAGTCTTGTCTATTGT
The DNA here is from genome assembly GCA_017141395.1 of Laodelphax striatellus. Classification (NCBI taxonomy): domain Eukaryota; kingdom Metazoa; phylum Arthropoda; class Insecta; order Hemiptera; family Delphacidae; genus Laodelphax; species Laodelphax striatellus. The sequence goes on along the minus strand of CM029532.1, from coordinate 54,937,998 downwards.
CATGTAAGACTAGACCATGATATAAATAACAGTGACTAAACCCTTATCTGATAGTCAATAATCCAACGAAAACAGTTTCATCGACTCCAGGTGTCTAGATTTATTTATGACTAAGAAGTAGTCCTACAAGATGATAGATACTTTGTTCTATGTTATTGATTCAGTATGCTGAGCCTACCCCAGACAGTACTAAGGAAACGCCTAGGTCAAGGTGTAATTAATTGTGAAAAGTGGAGAGAGAGAGAGTGAGAGGGGGCGAGAGAGAGAGAGAGAGGCAAGGATCGATACGTCATTATCTGGAATATTGGGCGCGAACCCTATAATAATGAGTAAATTGAGGTTCTTAACCTGAATTTTTACTGCTTCTTTCTGTCACGTACCTTCTTCCATTATAGTACGGTAGTTTGAAAAAACCCGCATGGAGTGCCAGGCTACTAGACGCACGTCTACAATCTTCTTTCCTGCTAGACTGGGTCTTCAGATGAGTTTTTTCTGAACAAAAATAAGAACTTTTTCCATCCTGGGATTCTTGAGGTGATCCAAAAAGTGAAGTGTTGCTTCTATGACTTGTTTCATTCGTCAGGAGATTTTTATAATATTCCAATCTGAAAGTAAAATACCCTTTAGACTTTGCTTTAGATCCCTTTTTTATTAATTATTTGATGAGTTAAGAATTAAGATTTGGTAGAATTATCCAGTATATGAGATTTTGATTCTATAATATGTTTCGTTTTGAAGGGAGACTGCGATAGTGCTATAGAAATATTATAAACTACGGGGGAAATTACTTGTGAGTTTCTGCATTACAAACTCCTTTGGATAGAATTCTCTGTTGAGTTGCTGATGGAGAAAAAACTGGTTTCAGCCTGATAATAAAGTTTTCTTAATTAAAAATTAGAGCTTTAAAATTATATTTATTTACCAACAAGACAACTTCATTCCCAGTATTGTGTAAGTACTATTTTACAATAGATAACTCACATACAGAAATGTTATGTTTGATAGTTTGCTATCAAATAATAAACGTATTGAGCGACCTTAGGCAAATAAAAACATATCAGCTTTAAAATAAGGCCGATCAGATAAGAAGCACCTATTTACCTTGGATGATCCAATTCACGCTCATATTTCAGTAAATATTTTCCTCATACTTCGCCTTGATACAAATTTTGTTAAAAAAAAATTGTTATTTACAACTCACTTGACGTTTTTATAAAGAACTCCTGATGGTATTGTAAGAAATTCTAATTACTGAGATGAAGTACAAAAGACTTCTTCCAATGTGGAGAAATACTTTAAATTAAATCAATGAAGCATACTAGCATGTTTTGTATAAAAAGTCAATTCAGTGGTTCTGGTTCTTCAAAATACTGTAATAACGTATAGTGTTTATAGTTTGTTGTTCATTAGATTCAACTCAAAATCGATTTCTGTAATATGAAATATGCATTTCTTATTCTTTATCCATAAAAACAACTATAAATTACAAACTGATATTGTTATCAGTACTTGCACTTACTGCAAAACGAGGAAGTTTTCTAGTGCATTTAGTTGTAAGCTTATCAGTTACTAGTTTGCTACGACCCAGGCCCAAGGCCTAAATAGCTAAATAAATATAACATTTTTGCTAACAGTGATCAGTACAGACTGCAGTAATAGTTAAGAATATTTAAAGGAAATGTCTTCAATGCTATTTCATCGATGAGAAATTCTCTATCAAACTCCATCTGATTGAAGAATGTTTTGAGGTCCATGATTATTTTTATTGAAAGGAATTTCATAAAAAATACTACAAACGCCTTTTTAGAAATGCAATTTGAGCTGCAAAAAATGAAATATATAATATTAGAATAATACGGTTTTGACGTAGGTCAGGAATAACCAAGTAAGGAAAGGATCTAGCTATTAGTTGGATGATTGTGTCGCCTTGTTTTACGACGACAGTTGCCTTGAAATTTATTCGACAGTATGAACTACTCAATGCTTCACGAAAAAATTACCACCTAAATTGTCGATTAATCAAAGCATTCTAGACTCTTGTCTGTAGAGTACTGTGAATAAAACTGGTATAAGTTCAGGAAGTAGAGTAGTGAGGTGAAACAATTGAAACTCATTACGACTTGTGGAACGGTACAAGGGTCGCGCGCAACTGCGCATGCGTACACTTTAAAATGTCACTTGCCACTAAAGCAGTCAAAATGTGTACTAAATAATGGCTAGTCTTGTTACTTTGAGTTATGTCCAGCCTCAGTTGCCACTAACTTAGTCTCAGATCTAAAATGCAAACAGTTAAATGGCTCAGGCTCTAAAGTTCATTACATAACGATTGTGGTATCATATTTGTTCAAATTTGATATTTCTGAGCTCGATTTGAATAAAGCTATTTCAAGTGTTGAATCTTTTTGCTTTTCTGAAATAGATTTGTGTTGGAAATACTGACGTTAGACATTTGAAAAAGTGAATTTTGTGTGTTCAACATTTATTTTCAAAGTGGATAAGTTACAATACAGATTTTTCAATTATCTGTGGTAGAAGAGAAACAATGCAAATTCAAAGTTCTTGCTTTTCAGGATTTTTTCAATGGCCGTTGAATTCTCAAATAAGAATGAGTCGAATCTTATTCAAATCTTTAAAAATAAGTATGAAACATAAGAACCAAAAATTTGAAAAAAATATTCTTCATCATTACACCCTCACTCTCCATACTCTCTTTCTCTCACACTTTTCCTCCAGCTCTCTCACCCTATCTCTTTCTCTCTCTCTGTATCTAGATAACTCACAATTTTAAATTATCAGTATATTTTTGCCTAAATCTAAATCTCTATCTATCTCTCAATCTCTCACTGTATTATTCCTTTTCCTTCTCACTCTCTCACTCTATCACTCCCTCCCTCGCTCTTTCTTCACTCAATCACTCTCTGTCTCACTATTTTTACTCAATAACTCTCTCTCTCTCTCTCTCTCTGGTTTTGGCCAGGTTCACGGCCGCTGCTATTCGGCTATGGATAGCGCCCCTGGTGTTGAGGCAGGTTAGGGCCAGGCCGGCCAACACAATGGGGGCCAATAATGGGCATTGCCCACTCCACTACACTGCACTGCACTGCATCTGGTTCTCCTTGGCATCTGAGAAGATGACAGGTAGCAGCACCGGCTCTAATATTAAAATTGGCCTTGCCATTATCGACATGCCTCACCGCCCAATTCCTAATTAAAAAATCGTCAATGCTCCCTCATCCATACTGCCAAGGTTCATGCACTCAACACAACACTACAGCATATCTATATCACATTCTGATCTATGCACATGTAATGTTTGTGTTTCTATGAATCGGTATATATCTATGTGCCTACGAAAAGAAACTTCATATCGGTGTTTAATTGAACGACGCCTTTTGAAGGTCAGTAACTCACATTAGAACTCAATTTATAAGCCAGGTTGCACCGTAATTCAGATGGTAATCGCCGATTGTCTAAACGTTTCCCAGTGCTACTGTGTTCCTATCAGCACTTTGCTATTGGTTCTACCAAAGACAATATTAACCAGGTAGTTAAATTAATATTGTCTTTGTTTCTACTATTGAAGTAGTCGCACAGAGAAAATGCAGTAATGCAGTTGGGCTTCTTTGTGATCAACTACAAAGTTGTTAGTTGTAAGTTGGGTTAGTTGGGCTCTCTATTTCATGAATATTATTGGTACCGCCTCTGTTGCTTTCCTAAAGTTATAAGTATAGCTGAGATTTTTGCACACGAGAAAAACGATAATGAAGTCGAGTGATGAGGAGGAGGAAGAAGAAGAAGATGACGAAGAAGAAGAAGGAGAAGGAAGAAGAAGAAGAAGAAGAAGAAGAAGAAGAAGAAGATGAAGAAGAAGAAAAATAAGAAGAAAAAGAAGATGATGAATAAAGATGAAGAAGATGTTGATGATGATGATGATGACTGATGAGAAGAGAAAAGGAAAAGAGTGAAGATGAGAATAATGATAACAATAAATACTTAATACTTAATAATTAATAAGTCTTCAGAACTCAGAAAGCTATCAAATTGAAAAAAATTATGCGTAGGCTATTTATTGTCAAAGTACAGTGCAGTATTACACATATAGACGATAATTTAGTAAGCCATTTTATCACGCTTTAGAAGTTTAGAATAATTAAATAAAATTCTATCACATTTTAGAATAAAATTGATAAGATTATTAATTAATTATTGATCAAATAGTTGACAAACTTAAGCTGGGTGGTTATTTCTTTAACTACTCACTTCACATTCAATGTGTCAATTTTCACTGAAGAACCGCATCCAATTAGAAGGAGCAATCACAACAAATTAATGTTATTGACGAAATTGTTGTGAAAGTTGACAGTTGTAAAGTTGTGAGAGGCTGATCTACAATAATGTTGTAATGGAAAAATAATTACTGTAAAAATACAGACTCAGAATATTGAGGCATTGCTCTCAATCACCCAAAGCATGGGCTAAACCAGTAAATAAACAACCTTGCTAATTACAACTATGATTTATTTTTGGAAGTGTTTCTTGCTTTCTGCTATTTATTGTAACTATTAACTGTGAACAACGACGAAGAATGGAAAATACTATTATTTCAACACTTTCAATAATATCAACAAAAACTGTAGGTTTTGCGAACTTGTGGAATAGAAACACGTTGCCTTGACCTAAAACTCCACTACAATCTGATTGTAATTACAAACTATTAAAATCTCTCCGATTAAAACTAACTTGATATTAATGATGATTATTTCAATCAAAGTTATAACAATAACTAGTCTTTCAAAATAGTTGATGAAGATGGATAATAATTTTTTCAATTATAACTATTATTTAAAAATTGTTAATTGATTCTTAACATCACAATGAATAGAACATAGTTCACTATTTTTCATGTTGGCATACACAATGAATAATTATTTTTATTGTGTTCACAAAGCATGGGAAACTTTTAGAATACTTCTAGAATCATTTCCATGCTCTGAATAAATTTGCAACTCGTTGCAATGATTTGTAGCATTGAATGACTACATATACTAAGTAATTACGTCTTATTAGAACGTCTCATTTCCAAGTTTTTCAGCTTCCTCTCACAGCTCAAGGATCCGTAGCGTTTCTACACAACATAGTTCTTGATTTACATGATGAGGGATTAATAAAATAGCTATTTTGGCTCTGACAAATTGATATTTTCCCAATAAAAACTAGCAAGCGCTTCAATTAATGCAGTTTGCGCTGTCATTAGCGGTTTCCACGATGTTGTAAATAGTTGCATCTGTCGGTATAATTTATCAGTGTCATCCCCCACCTAGTGATTATATTTTTGCATACAGTGAATGCTTTGCACGAGTGCAAAGTACACATGGTTGACGAGCCAAGTGACTTTGTAAGCCAAGTTGGCAGAGTAAAGAGACTTCGTTGCACTTTTTCTGTCTCGAGTCGACTGCATTGGGATGTAACTATTCATAAATCTTCTCGGAGTTGTGGGATAAGAGATTTATCTAGAAGATTTAAGTTGCAGAAGATCATTTATTCAATGTTCAAGGGTGGCTTTTGTCTCTCAAATTTATTTAAGAGGGAAACTATCTCCTCATGATAACTTGATCTAAAGGTTGTTGCCCGGTTCAAATGATGCGCAACCCAAATAAAGACACAACAAAGGTGTTTGCAAGAACAACGTTGATGGAATATTTTGGCAACAATTGAATGCCTTGCTCACAAATATTCACTTCGAATACAAACAGGATTATTTTGTTTGCTTCTCATTCCTCGTTAATCATTGCGGTATCTCCACTGTTTAGGTAACGCAGACCTGTTATGCTCCTATTTTTTTCTGAAATTTCTTTGTCAGTATTTTAATTTATTCCTTTACAAATCATATTTTGTAACATAACACATCAATTTTCATGGACTAGCTCCGAAATGATACACGTTCGTTGCACTTATTATCAGCACCACTAAACTTGGCAATTTAATAAATGAACTCCCTCGAATGTAAGAAACAATAGATCTGTTAAGAGTATTACGATCTTGAAATAACGTTCGCCAAAATTAGTTTTAGGAGCATTCAACCTTTGCAAATAACCTGTGAATGGATCTGTGAACTGTTTCATAAAACTTTAGTTTTAAGTTATGTAATAGAGGAAAAAAGCGAGCACACAATTATAGACATGGATATCATGATGCACTATGTATTACATTTATTATTCTAGTACAGTATATGCTTTTCTTTGGTATTGCAGGTCTCCTAAGGGCCGCTTTCCCCAACGCTGCTTGAGTAATAACAGCTGACGCTCAATTTCTTTCTATACTTTTCCTATTCTCCGAATGAGGCTTAAGCCAGATGTATTGCTTAAGCAGCGTTGGGGAAAGCGGCCCTAAGTCTCATATTTATAAAATGGAATTACTTATATGCCTTGTCTATGTGATATAAAATACAATTATGTTTATCAATGTCTTATATACAGTGACCACATAGTAGAATAGACGGAGCATGCAGGCAGACTTTTGAAGCCAGCTCTAGCGCCAATACCCAACCATGATGGCGGCGGCCTTGAGTGAATCACTCCAGTAGCGAGCGCTCCGACAAGGTCACGCTCAGTTCTGCCCAGTTGTCCACACACTGCAGTGCTAATTTAATCAACCGGCTGTCACTGTCTCACTGAATTGTTTTATTGAATGGCGTTTTAGTATCATACTGCACTACAATGCCAGCGTATTGCATTGCTTATGAATGCTTCAATAAAGGAGAAAACGTTGAAGGAATAACATTTCACAGGTTAGTATATTGTGGAGGTAGTGTAGATTTTATTGGCAAGATGGAAGAAGTACTGCAGTTCGGTTTGTATTGGTTCAAATTATAAATTTGGTCTCAAATATTGTAGAAAATATTCAGCACTCACAATTTGAGACCAAATTTATAATTTTTGAACCAAATACAAACCAAACTGGAGTACTTCTTCCATCTTGCTCAATAAAATCTTTGTGCGATCAGACTATATTAAGTGTTTAATACTATTACTAAATTACTATTTAAGGTTGGAAAACGACACTTAATACTATAATAATAATTGTTTTTATTATGGTGTAGTACACTATTGTATTGCTGGTACGTTCAGTAGCTCTGTTGATAATTGAGAGTTAATGTGATATATCATAATGAAGATTTCATTATTAATTATTATTTATTATTATAAGCAAAAATTATTTTTTGAATAGTCAGTCTGCAACAGAAATTGCTCTACTATGTTTCATGGAATTGGATGATAATTTGCAAGATTGTAGAATACAGCATTTTATTAATAAAAGATAATATAATTAAATATAATTGTGCTGAGATGAGTAGCTTTATTTTATGCTTATATGTAATTTTCCAACAGTTCTCAAATCAAAGATCAAATCATAACCAGTGTTCACTTGGTAAGAATAAGATAGGTGATTTATTAAGTATTATTATTCCCATTATTATTGTCGATTAGCTGATTAGAGAGATTTAATTATTATATGAATATATAGGCAAATCTATAGTTGGAATATATAGCTTCAATTATTACGTGAAAATATATAGGCAAATCTATTATTAGATGGTTCTTGAGAAAAAGGTACACACAGTATGTTTTAGAGGAAGAGCTCGGAGTTGAGGAATAACGGAGATTAATCGGAGCGCTTCGCCTCGTTTTCTCGTCTATGTTCCACTGAGAATATCAGGAGAACGGCTGATCTTAGAAAAAAATGTTCAAATGAAAAATAAAATTCAACTTTTATCTAAAACTTCACTTACAAACTTGTACCCTAAAGATGAAAAATTTGCTTACCAACTTTTATGTCACGTTTTCAAATGTATGAAAACTTTCAACTTTTTTACTCGTGAAGAGTTGAATAAACTGAAAACTGGTAATTTGAGTTTACACCATTAGAATCAGTGTTTATTGGGTATAAGAACTTAAATTTGGAAAATTTTAACTTAATCCTAAGGGGACTAAACGACATTGTATTTGAAATACAAGCACACAATTTTAGCTTCTGTGATAGTTTGCGTTTCTATACTAACCATGATGGCGGAATTGGCTTCACTACCCGTAATGCTGTAGTAATAGGATCACTCCGTCTATTCAACTATGTGGTCGCTGCTTATATATTCAAAATTTTGTTTACCATAAAATCTGCCAGATTTTCATCGGAAAAACGTACAGTACTTCTTCAAATAGTACTTCATGTAGTTTGATCTTGAAAAGTGTTGGCTGAGTTGAGTGGTAGGCGCATTCAACCTTTGCCAAGGATGATTATCTGTGAATAGATCAGTGAATGCATGCACAGCTTTGGCCCTGGTTCGACTTGAGAATACTTACTTATTCAAGCACCACTGAAAAAAATATGCAAGTTAAAGGTGAACTCAAACTAAGTGCTGTCTTTCTTTCAGAACGGATTGACGTCGATAAGTAGACACAACACGACCTTGAATCATTTGGTTTGGGAGTTAAGCCCACCTGTCCATCAAACCTAGACTACGCCCCCCCCTCTCCTCCTCCCACCCCCCATCTTCATCGTCCTCACCTCTCATTATCAACCACCAATCACACACTGTAACGCCCCCTCACCAACATTCACTCTCTCACTCTCTCTCGTGGCCATGCATCGACCGTTGCTGCTGTTGTTAAGGTCAAAGACAGCCGGCTACATTTTTAGCACGTCCAGTTTTATTAAAAGATTTTCTAGCAACTGCAAAGGTTGAGTACACATTCAGCTCTACCTTATTTAACGTTCAAATTATACGCTTTAAGTTTTATTAATGGGCTTTCTTACAACTGTGCGTTGTTTCGTGGTTGACCGAACAACGTTTGGTTGAAATTTGGATGAGCAATGGAAATTTTTCAATCAGTATTGAATGCAGCTGATGGCGGGAAATTTTAATTTGATTGAAGGTCGGAAAATTTTAATTCCCTTCATAACTTTCTTGGTCATCGTATGGAGTCACCTCTACATGGGAAATTAAATTTCATTTAATAATAGATTGGATAAATTTCTCCTTCAGGTATCCGTATTTGTATATTTGATCTTGGAATCTTTGGATTATCAGACAGGCGCTTATTGCCCTCGGCTACGGACCACTACAATACAGATTCTTGGTTATGAAATACTTGTAGATTCCCGTAGACAACTCGATTGAGGGATTTCAGGAAGAGAGAAATCAATACACCTCTCATTTTCCAAAATTCTCTATTCTCTCGTACACAACCTCTGAAATCTGATAGATTCACTGAATACATTCTACAGCACTAGAAGTATCTTCAATGTGCGTTAAAATTTACACAGCTCTCGTGTGTAATAATTCGTAATTCATTCAGGGTGGGATTATGAGCTCGGGATTTACTAGTCCTCCCGTAAGTAAGTAAGTAAGTAAGTATCTCCTAGTTTATCTTTTAGACTCGAGATGATCTGTTGTTCATAAACCCAACTTCAAATCTCGGGGTTTTCCCTGTGATCATATTGCTCATTTACGACTGGGACTTGCTAATCTCGAGCTCATAACCCCGATTTTCAACACTCGGCGCAAAATCCGGTTGTTAGCCTCGAAATAGAGATAAACCCGAGCTCATAAACCGCCCCTAAGGAGATAATATTTTTTCATTAGAACTGGATTTAATTCTTGGCATCTGATCGTACGTAACTGAAATTCTCTCAGCATTTGTAAGCATCTTTCTCCGGTGTGTGATGCACCCTCAACTAGATAAAAATTCTATTTCTTGTCTAGCTCATGGGCTTGCCAGTCAAGACAAGACAAGACGAGATTAGTGTTTATTATCAATTCATAGTTGCTTGCGAAGCACACACTGATGCAATGACTAAACGTTGCTTCATCAACTATGAATTACTGACACTCGTTTTGTCTTGTCTTGACTAACCGGTGTACGCCTAGCCTAAGACTCTATTTTTCATAATAGAACTCGATTCTAGACTGTTAACAAATCTCTTGAATGTGAAATCCTACAATGTGAGAAATAAACAGCTCTTGATAGTTTTCATTATTTTCCCATTCACTAGAACTGGATTTTGTACTACATGTGATTGTTGCCAACTAGAATGCCTCTAGAATCACTGACCACGCTAGAACAGTCGAAAATCGGCGTGCTTTATTGTCTGTCGGTCGGTTTCAAGGTCGGAAGTTCAGTTCAGAGCCTGTGGGACTGAGCTGTAGTGGAGAGGTGCCTGCGTGTTCCCTGGCTGCGGCTAGTTTGCGTCTAAACTTAGCGGAGGAGCAGCAACGGCGGCGGATATGCCAGTGATTTGAAACAACTTGGGACGCCAGCTAGCAGAGGCTAGAGAAGTAGCCCGAGTGGGGGCCGAGCGGGGACAGTGTCGGTACTTAGAATGCTCCCAACACCGTCGCTATTCACACGTGCTTAGCTCGTCAAGGTCAAGCCAAGCATTAGCGCGAGGGGGTCCGGCCCGACCTCGTTTGCCAATTGAATCCTCTTCCTCCCTCCCCCTCCCCACCATCACCCACCCCTTATTCATCCATTCTTTGACACCTAGTTAATTTGGCGAGCTGTAAATGACTGACTGCTGCTGCATTTGCAATAAATAACCTTCGAGCAGACAATATCAGTGTCAAATACCACTGCTTCACCTATTCTGTAATGATTTGTCGATTATTTTTATTTCTCTATCCATGTCTGTCTCTCTTTTCCATCTTGATTTTTTCGATTTTTTGTCAATAAAAGACAGTGTTTCTCTTTCTTTTTTCTCCTTATGCAGGCAAACTGCCGGCTGGATTTCATGTGAGAATTTTGGCGTTTGATATTGATGAGTATAGCAGGAACCTTTTAAATTGTCATAAAACAGCTGATTGATGTACGCTCTTTTACTAACGTTAAATCAACTGTTTTCTGACAAGTTAAAAGGATCCTGCTATACTTCACCTATTCTCTTCATCAATTCTATTCTCTCTTAATCTCTGTCTGTCTTTTCTATCTCGACTATCTCGAGATGTACTGTTTACTGGATACCATTTTTGTAATTTGCCATTCAATATTGAGTACTGTAGTGTGGACCTTGTATGCCTACAGAGTGCTGGCCTAGATCCTAGAGTTCAGTTGGCAAAATAAGCCGAGGGAACCTATTGACCATAGACAAATTAACTATATTAAGTAGTTACTGTGTCTATGATATGACGTTTTTATGAAGGAGAAATGTGGACTTTCCCTACTCGGCTCTCCTTACTATGAAAAGCCATACGCTAAATATTTGAAATTGACTTTTTATATGAGTGATATGCTGTTTTATAGATTAAAGATTTTCGAAGTAACAATATGGATTATTGAAGGAAGAAGATTGATTTTTGAGGAAGAATATTTGTGAAGGAATAACACTTATTTGTGTAATAGGAACATGGATTTTTGTGGAATTTATTCTTTGGAAGAATAATCCGCTAGTAAACTAAGGGCCGGTTCATGAGCTCGGGATTCAGCTAAGTGCTAGACTAAAACGGGTGGCCACCGTATCATCGACAAACGTTAGCCTCGACACGGTTAACCCACTAACCTATCGAGACAAACGTTTGTCGATACTACGGTAGCCACCCGTATTAGTCTAGGACTTGAAATGAGCTCATGAACCTAATTATTTCAAATTGTTGCAGTAATTTTAAGTAACTTTCAAGTTGAAAACAAACATATTGCAGTTAATTTCATCAGTTGAAACAAGAGTAAGCTGCTAAATTTATACAATACAATTCAAATTCTTATTCCATGCGTTGTTATTATTTTAATAGTCTACTAATTGTATTTAGAATTAAAATAGTGTTCAATCGGTATTTTAATTCAATTGTTAGTTTTCCTTGCGAATAAGCAAGAAAAGAAATCGTCGTAACAATTGGTGATTTCCATACAAGGTGGTCCCACGGGCACATGCAGGCAGAGTGAGTTTATTTATGTGATTTGGAGGAAGCAATAAAAAACCGATTTTTCGATTTTGGTATGACACGTCACGTGACCGGATGTGGCGGCGTATTTCGGCAACGGGTGCGGTCAACGGCGCGCCGTTATTGGTGGGCGGGACGGGACGGGTGATCAGCGATTGGCCGATCATAGTCGAGGTCAAGGATCCACGTAATCGATAAATGATACACTGCCCTAACGGGCGAGGCCTGCTACCGCTATACTGTACTAACCAACGCGAAAATGTATGCCTCAACGTACTCTAGCGATTCAGCCTCTTCACTGTCTGATAATTGCTGAACTGTTAGGAAGAATCGATTATAAAGGAATAGGGTTTGCATTGAAGCTGCCCTTTAGAAATTCTAAAAACTGCAAAACTGTTAGGTTAAATCGTTTGTAAAAAAAATAGTGGTTGCATTAAAGCTGCCTTATCCGAAGTCTAATAAGAAGAATGATTAATAATTATAAAGAAATAGGTCTTGATTATAGTGATTCACCCCAACTTTGAAAATATTAGAGAAATATAAAGTTTTATTCACAAATAGTTTTTTCATTCACAGCAACAGACAACTCGAGCCAATTTTAACTCTTCCACTTTCACTGATATCAGGCGTAACAGTTTGATACTGTTTTGTTTCAAATAATCAATTCATTGATGATTTGATACAAGTAAACATCCAAATTGTTACGCCCATGACAGATAGTGTGGAAACAAGTTTGAGGGAGGTTTTGGATTGATATTGCTCAGTGTTGCATTGCCTCAAATTGAGTGACTAAATACTCTTTGTAAAGATGTATAACAGAAGGCTATGATGCTTTCTATAACAAGAAATTTTTAGTTGTGGCTCATAATATCCTTTCCACTTATAATAATTACTGAAACTTGAGGATAATTTATTATGAAGAAATAGATTTTGGGTTAAAGCTCGCATAATACAGTTTTCCAACTGTGCTTTGTAGAAAATCTTCAACAATGGAATAAACCACCATTGAACGTTGACAATAGGCGATATTCGATTCTGAAAAGTATTTCTCAGTGTAATCGATGTTCGAATACCTAAAGGTGGGTTTTCGTTACTGCGACCGATTGCAGCAGAGCCGAAGCGTTGCCAGATGCAATTGATGAAAATCCCAACTATTTATATTTTCATCAATTGCATCTGGCAACGCTGCCTGCGGCACTCGGTCGCAGTAACGAAAACCTTACGAGGTGGAGCTGAAAATTTGACTTTTTCGGTCAGTCCAGCTATATTTCATTTTTGTTTTCTGTGGTGGGCGCGCCATATATGGCTATGAGTTCAGGCGCTTGTTGTTTCTTTTTTTGAGTGGATTTGAAAAAATTATGTTGTGTTTTTTGTTGGTGAAATAGGAGCTATCGTGTTGTTTTGTGAGTGATTTATTAGAAAAGTAGATGTTTTGAATTATTATCGGTTGTTGATTTTAGTATTGATTATGAAGTAAACTATGAAGTATCTGTAAGAGCTGGGTGGATGGTTTTGAGTAGGATAGTATCAGTGGACTAGAGCTGTCGGTGACTGCAGAGCGACAACATTTTGTAGGTTAAAGTATCCAGTTTTAGTCAATGGCGCAATTTTCAACGCGTATTCGCTGTAGAACAATATTTCCAATAGAATGAATATGCAATCGTTCAAACGCAGAGTTTGTGCTTATTAGTATAAGATTCTTCTTTACTTGAAATCAGTTCACTATCGCAAATATCGTTACATTGAAGATTTTAATACTTGCAATACATGTAATGAATTTCTTGCTGTATCAAAGTTAAAAGGACCAATTTGAGGCTTTTTAATGAGCATTAACGCATCAAGGGCGAAATCTTTCCTATGTAATTTCTGAAATATATTTAGTGTTTTGGAGTTTTCATAAGAAATTCTCAAATTGGGTTATTCATTAGTATTTTGGTGTTAGGAAGATGTATGATTCCAAATGAACTTTCAAACTTTGAAAACATCCGTTCTTTATGCGCCACCCTGTATATGTAAGAATCTATGAAGTATAGTTGAAGTATAGTGGAGCAATTTTTTTCATTGTTTGTGAAGTAGGGGTTTGAATCTCTATGTCGACACTGGGTCGATTTCTGTCTGCCTAGCATACTACAATCATATCCTTGACTAATTATATGCATGCAAGTATGCATCATGCATATAAATCGACCATTTGCGTACACAGAGAATGATCTGTCCATAATGATATCAGTTCCACTGGCCACTATTTTATTGGTAGAGGACGTTCTGTAATACCATCATCAATCTATTATTATCCTGATCGAGGAGGTAATACCATTCAATTGTATTGCTATATTGCGACAGATGTGATTTTCCTTTTTCTGGAATACCCTTCAAAGGTCTCTTGAGTCTGATGCTTGATAAAGGGTTGGAGAATGTGACGGAGAATTTTGTTGTGCTATTCACAGCACAACAAACCAGCTGGCAAATGCAAATCGGCTGTTCGATTCTGCAAGAACGCAAGATATAGTTTGATGAGAAATGAGTAAATAAAGTTTTATGGGTCGATAAGTTAGGCGATTCTGTCGCGGAGTAAAGTGTTTCTCATATCATGGTTTATCTGTGGAGCAGGCAGTGAGGACGGAACCAGTTTCCGTCGGTTGCCCTATTCACGCAGAAAATGTCTCCTTCGAGAAGCAAAGCAGTTCCAGTGAAAGCGGAACCAGTTATGATGCTCATGCTGCTGCTGACTCCTCACATGTAGACCTACCTTCCATTCCCAAACCATCAACAAATACACAAACTTATTGGAAGTGTTTGTACTGCTAAAGAGATATATCTAAAACAAATAGATAACAGAATTTCCCAATTACAAACTGAAAATGTATAGAATAGAGCCCAAACAAATACTCAAACTCATTTGATGTACAGTTATTAAAAAATATCCAAAACAAATTCACGCTCTTATTAGAACTGTTTAAAAAATCATGAGATAATAGACTTTCCAAATTACAGATTGAGTCAAAAAATCATAAAGTCAATTCATAAAATTGTATCACTTCAATCAATCAATTTTATTGAAAACAAATAATTATTACAATTTCGGGTCCTGCTAAACCCGTAGGTTTTTCAGCATGTGCCCATATTAAACTTTACAAATAAGCACAAAGTATACTCATCAATAAATAATTTAGAACAAAACAGTACAACGTATCCCATTCTTCAATCAGTCATATCAATATTTATATTCATTTGATCAAAAATTCAATATTAGGGAAAGAAAAAATCAGGCATTAGCCCAAGAAACAAATGCCAAAAAAACAATATCTAGCACTAAAACTGAGGACTCTTCCATAAAACAAAACGTCCTATAGAACTAGCAATGCAATGCTACCAGCTAGTCTGTTTTGAATACATCTTTCTAAGCTGTATGTAGAATTGAAAATTACAATTAGTAGGTGCAAAACCAGTACTGGATGCACACAACTGATTCACTGTGAGCTATTTGGCAAGCGCTTGTAATGCAGCCAGCTTTCTTTATGAATAAATATTATTAAGCTTGAATTAATGTAGGATTAGATGAGATAATATGCTGCAAAATGTGTAACTGTATGCACAAAGTGAGCTATTTAGCACAAGCGCTTGCAATGCAAACAGCTTTCTATGACAGGAAGGAAAGAGATGTCACACAATCTCTGTATGTCCACACTTGATCGATTTTGTGTACTACACAGCATGCTAACAATACAGACAAAAGTCAACCGAGAGTGGACATGAGGAATGGGTGAAATCACCCAACATTTGGTCAGTGAATTCAATGCAGCTAACTCTCTTAAAACCAACAAACTCTCGGTTTTTCCTGGATTGTTCGCGCTGCAGCTAGTTTCTTCATTCTTTGTGGGTTTGCGTTTTCGCTGCTGGCTGCAGCGTCATACTTGGTACCTGGGCGACGCGAGACGTAACCAATTTATGAAACTGCTTTCTCCGGTCTATAGTAGTCGTCGTATCGGTACTTCCTGACCCCATCCAACCGTGTTGTTGGCCATTGCAGCCGTGTTGCGTTCTTGCGCGATTCTCGCATCAGCTGACCCCCCACCCCCGTCCTCCGACGCTCCTCAGCAACACACCCCCTCCCTCCAACACCACAACCAAGACATGGAACGTGCAGCATTGCACGCCGATTTGATTGCCTCTGAAATGATCTCAATTGATTTCAAGGGAAAGCAGATCGAAAAGTAACATGTAAAATGCAGCTGGGTACCGTTCTCCTCTCTCTTTTCTCTTTCTCTCTCTCCCTCATTTGATTTATCATCTAATTTAAAAAGTGAATATTGTATTCACTACTGTATAATTTTAAATGACGCTCACTGTAATAACTATCATGTTCTAGAATTTAAGCGACATATTTTATCTTGTAATCTACATGAATAAAGTGAATAGTCCAATCTAATCCCAATTTAGAATTTCTCTCTTTCTCTCCCTAAAACTATAATCTCGAAATGAAGCCGATATATTTGTAATCTAATGAATAAAGTAATCAATAATAATATATAATCTCTCTCGCAAGAGAAATTGATAGGTGAAAGAGTGATGGGAACATTGGTCATTAGACTACTTTTTTCTTTAATTTGTATGTTGGTGCAATATCAGCAATAACACTATCAATGAACACTGTATGCGTTTAATAACAGAAACAGTCATTTGATTTTCATTTCAAGTTATTGACACGTTGTTTCAAAAAAATATAAAACATGCAAAGTGATAGGATAGATACTAAAATATACAATATACAATACAATGGGATAGAACAGACACAATATAGATATCGAAATAAACGATGAATACAATACAATGGGATGGAATAAGTTATCATCTACATATGAGAATTATAATAATATTAGGATTCTACATTGTATTGGATCTACACTTTCAGGATGAGGTTAGGCTTCACTGCGTAACAGCTTTGGACAGAAGATTTTCTTTGTCACACAATGGGCTTTTCTCAGTCATTGTGCTTACATAAATGATATTTTTCCAACTTGATGAGAATATAAGCAAAGGGAGAAAATAAGCTGAGTTGAATTTGTTGCTGAGCATAGCTTATCTGATTGTTCCTTCAAATTTATTGTTCGAAATTTTTGTTCTTACTTCAAGAATAAAATTAATTTGAACAAACCACAGACTAAGTAACTTTGTGAAACAAACTCATTATAATTCACCAAACATTTTGCTCCTGTAATATCTCCTTTTATATACTCTTCTAATATAATACTATTATTAATATCGTTGAATATAATATCTTGAACAGATCAATTTGCTCAACTGTTATCTGTATCTAACAAAATTATCTCCGGGATTTCTTGTTCACGAACAGCGCAAATTGAATAACAGTAATCATTCAATCTCATTTCTGATAAAATTTGTAGAGAAGATTTATCAATCTCATTTTCATTATTGCAGTTTTCAATTACAGCAGAAATTTGAATGAGAGGGTTCAGCATCCAGAATGTTTAGTTATTTCACGTGTTCATTCTTTTTTGAAATCCATCGTCTTCAGATCAAATTTCAAGAATATTATGTCAATGAGTGAAATTTTAGGATGGAAGAAATTATCAGACTTTGCAGCTAACCTGGAGGTATTGGTTTTTCAGTGAATGATGAATTTTTTACTTTATTCAGCTGCTGTTTATCAATTACCTTATCAATTTATATTTCTATATTCCTATATCAATGTTAGATTTCAGTACCGTTACCAACATTTAGTGATAGTAGGCTAATATCCAGTTGTAACGTGCAGGTGCTAGTGCCTTCATTTGGGATAAACGGGTTACTTTCCTACGTCTTCTCATATGGCATTCCATTATAAGGAGCGGGACAGGTTGAGAATAGTTTCAATACCAATCACAATCCATTCAGCTTTCCTCGATGATCGATAAGTGGATAATCGAAGCGTTGTTGATCTTTCGGCTGGAATTAATATTCATAAATTTATGGCGAACCAATTATGTTCTTGATCAGCTGTTGCGAAAAACGAGCCAAGGATAATAACGAAAAGTGAAAGTGGATGTATTTCATGAGTGGGATGCTTTTAATGCGACGACAAACCCAAAACAACATTGCAATCTTGCTGACAAAACTACTTACTACACCTTCCGTATCTAGTCATCGATCTGAATTTTCACTTTCATTTTTCTTGTAATTTTCAACCTCATTCTAACATGTAACATGTATTTCAAGATTCACTTTCAATCACAAATTTATTCACATTCTTAGTGAAAATCTCCTGCTAGGCAAAATTTTTAACTGTATAGAAGATTTGATTCAAATTCTGTCTATCAATTCTAAATAAGTGAATTCAAGTTTAAATAGAAAAAACAACACAATATCATATTTATCATCTTTGAGTCAACAAAATCAGATGCCGATTAAAATTTTTGTCACTCGATTTTGCTCAATTCTAAAGAATAATAATTGCTTAATAATAAGCTTAAATAAAAAAACAACACAATATCATATTTATCATCTTTGAATCAACAAAATCCGATGTTGATTAAAATTTTTGTCACTCGATTTTGCTCAATTCTGAAGAAATATGTCCAAGCTTAGTTTAACCAAATAGGATGCTGCTTTTCTCCAGCATGGAAACGTTGTTGGTCTGTTTCAATATCATTCTGCTACAATGAACTGTTCTAATGGAAGATGAATTTGATTTGTGGGCAATGAAGCTTCTTTTCTCCGTTCGGATACAAAATCTCGAGACGACGACGATGACTAGGGAACCAGAAGCACTCTCACTCTTACTCTCTCCCACTCTCTCTCAATCTCTTTCTCTTACTCTTTACTTCTCTCTCTCTCTCTATCTTATCTCTTACTATTTTATTTCACTCTCACTCTCTCTTATCTCTTACTATTTTATTTGACTCTCACTCTCTCTAGTTGGACTGTGGCCAAGACGGGGTGGTTAACCTGGCAAATGGAAAATGTAACCCACGCTTCTTGCAAATACCTTCACAGAAGTTTTTGTCTGACTGTGACTCAGTGTCACTAACAGGAGCGAGTCACTTCTTTTTAATTGTGTGTATTTATTGGTGGAATCCTGTACCGCAACCTGTGTGCTTCTGAACACATCTATCATGAACAAAATAAACAATTTCAGTATATGTGTATTGGGTCTGCTTGATCAAGAGATAGCGATCGCCTTATCTTATCAGCTTACATAGGAAAGTAATTAGCCACACCTGTTCGCGAGTGTTCTGGAAGACTGTTGCCTATCAGATACATTTTCACCGTGACTCAATATTGGTTTATTTATCCTTTATATTCAGAACTCTTTCGAGTACTCAATGCAAGTATGTTCCGACTTGAAATCAAATTCAATTATTTTATTACCAAATCAAAAGCGACATCACAATGCATAAAAATCAACTCATATCTAGTTATGAAAAAAAAATATATTATATTCCAACAAATAGAAAATGAGAGTTTCACACTTCAATCAAACTAAATTAATGAGGAATACTTTCAAGTTTGATGTCGTACAGAAGGTACTGTAGATCATACAGTACCCCTTACCCTTTAAGTACCCGTACCCCTTACGTGTAGTAGCCTACGTTTAAACGTTCTTCCAAATAAGTTTTTTTAAAGGTCTAAAACAAGTTTTTATAAAACTAATGAATAGTATTCAATTTGTGTATTAATACTTTCAACACTTATAGCATAGTAATATATCCATAATGTAGTATAGCTCCATGACTCATATCCCTAATTTGGAAGCCAGTTTGGTTGATTCATTCATAACCAATATATTAGTGACTTGGTATTTGTTTTCTATTAGCAATGAAATTCAAATAGCTCATTCCTCTTTTTTATCGTATGGCTTTTTATCGTTCGAATTTTCAATTCCTCATTGTATAGCTCGTACTGATTATTGAGACGTTTGGTAATGGTTCTTCCATATGTTTCTATATTGATATCTCTTCATTTCTTTTGTTTGTGGGAGTATTGAAGGACGAAATTTGAAGTTTCAATTTGGATGCAATAATAATTCGAAAACAGAAATCGACTTCGTAGTTCCGAGACGGCTGGCTAAAAACAGCTCGTTTTAGAGTTGGGCCGACGACTTTCGTTTTGTTCGCGCTAATTGCTACAGAAAGAACGAAAGAGAGTCGAAACCGAAATAATGAAATTTGCAATTAAATTTCACCAATACTTTTCGCACAGCAAGGACCCTCACCTGCGCGTGTATTGGCCTCAATAGCCGCAATAAACTAAATTGTGAGTTAACTTTAACGGATAACGCAACGTTCTGGCCGTAAAAAATATGGGTCGTGTCTGTTTCACTTCCTTGCCGGTTTCCGATTGCTTTTCCTTCGCAGCCGTCATTTTATTACAGTAATTCGGTTTCAGTTACGCCGAGCCATAAAATCGGCAGGAGCCGCGTTAAGCCGAACTGTCATTGTGGATGTCTTTTCACCACGTGCACTTCAATCAACAATAGCACTATTTTCTACTTTGTGTTTTCGTGCCTGAATAAGGCTCCAGTCAGAGCCTAAAGAGAACAAAGGACCGGTTGTACAAAAGTGGATTGAAGTTAATCTTTACTCATTGCTAATCTTTATTTAAGCTAATCTCAGTCAAAGTTAATCGTTAAACTTCGATTACTCATAGGAATTGAAATTGTTGGTGATGAATTAAGCTTTTAAAACACCTTCGTTTAACTGGGTCCGTGAGTATATAGATGTTAGTCATCATAATACTGTAATAAAATGATAAAAATATGATGATGATGATGATGAAGATGATGATGATGATGATGATGATGATGATGATGATGATGATGATGATGATGATGAAGATAATGAAGATGACTCATAGGTGAACAAATGTTGTATATATATTAAAATGAGTAGAATTAGACTGAGAAAAACTTATATGAAGCTATCAAAATATCTGTTTTATATCTGACATATAAAACTATTTCCCATCAATACGTAGTCTATATTATATAATGACACTTCCAATAGATCAGTTGAATGATGAATAATCCCAACATGAGGAACTCTGAATAGAAGAAAAACGAACAATAACAATATTCTTACTTCAATCATTGGCTATTTATCAAAAGTAATTGTACTTTACCTGAATATTTGGACTATATTTATGTAACTCAATTCAGGAATTGAAGAAGTTTGTGGCATTTTGCTTTTTTACTCGTATTTGTAAGATAACAATTCAATTAAACTAGTGTCGTAGCCGTGGCGAAGCGTGGTATACTCATTTCCCATTAAGGCCTACTTATATTTCCTATAGGAAATATACCCGGCGATGACCAAATAAGTATACCACGCTTCGCCACTATGTCGTAGGCCTTCACAGTTTTGTTAGAACTGGGGTCTGATTGGGGGCACTTGCAACGTTATTTGGGAGTTAATTCACCTTAAAAACTTGCTTACATGCACAGATAAGACATGAATTTTGACTACTCTTTGTTTATTTTGCTTAATATATTTTGTTGGATCAAGCAATGCATTGGAGAGGGGAGGGCTTGGGTTGAAAGACCTGCTGAGATTCGGCTCGGCCTAGCTAGCCTCTCGTCAGACATAAACAAGAGCTAATATAACCCAGTTATTCACAGGATCCGGCTGCTTTGCGAGCGAGAGCGACAGTTTCGAACGGTTATTTTTACTGCTGGCCTGACCTATTGCTGCAGCTCAATGGTCGCCGGCCGATATTGTCCCAGTCAATTTTCGGTTTTTATGCTCTCGAAAGTTTAGGAAGTATCGGATTTATTATGTCTGTTTAGGATCTAATTCTTTTTCATGGCCTGTCAATTTTGTTTCACCTTTTCAAAAATTTCATGAGTAACAATTTGAAACATTGTTTAGGTAAGATCGTAATACCTTTCGAGGAGTAATCACTTCAGTTGAACACCGTGCTCTCAGGAAAAGACGATTGAAAAAGAGAAACTCATGATATATTTTGTGGTCTTGAGACTCAAATGCTTATTATTAAGTATGTGGTAGTGTAAGGCTAGGCGTAGTCAAGACAAGACAAGACAAGATTAGTCACAGTAATTCACATAGTTGCTTATGAAGCAGCACACATTGATGCAATGACTAATCGGTGTGTGTTGCTTCATAAGCAACTATGTGAAGTATTGTGACTAAACGTGACTAATCTCGTCTTGTCTTGTCTTGACTAACCGGTGTACGCCTAGCCTTATTAGAATGTAAGCTGTGTTATTAGAATTTAAAACTGGATTTTCATTCAAGTGACATTATAAACTTATTAATAGTACATTATTGATATTTTATCTATTAGAATCATTTTACTCGCTAAAACCTATCTGATGTAATGATTTTTGGTCAAAAGTAATGTGAACTGTTATAGACTACTAATGTGAACAATGATACTTGATTGTAAGAAGTGGATTGGCAGTTTATTGGAGAGAAACGCTAGTTGTATGAGTAATTTTGTTCAATATCAGGGAACATAATTATATTACGATCTAACTTGAACATAATGATGTTGCTAACAATTTTTTGAGAATGTTTAGGAGCATGGAACCAAAATTAGTAATTACTAGTGAATGGACATTAGGACATATCATAGCAAAGGAACGAGTGGATGTTCCTACACAGACAAAATAATTTTTCAAATCTTTCTGAACTTTTTGAGGGAATACAAATAAATTGAAATGTGTTTAATTATTAGAGAAAATAAATTCTTTAAGTATTAGAGACATAAAATTTGCGAATTATTAGATGATTCAATTATATTTGCAAAACTTCATTTTGAAGTGAAAAATTATTAAGATTGTCAACATCTTTCAAGAAATGTAAATGTTTGTGGGTCTGTGCAGCAGTGTGCGAATTCGTGACAAAAGTCAAGCATTGACCTTGAAATGAGAATCGGTGTGCCACGCTGCTGAAATCGTGAGAAGCCGAGTGAATCGTGAATTCATTCTCAGTCACGCCTTTCTTCATCTGCTTAACTTCAAAAGTCGCCCATAAAGTGCGAGACTCTACGATTGTGGCTAAGTTTGCAACTGGAGTTGCTTGCTTCTGAGAAATTCTCTTTCCCTTAACAAACTACAAATATTTATGTAGCCCTTGCCTCTTGTTTTGTGAGGATTGAGCGACGCGGTGAATCGAATTTAAAGAGGCTGTAATTCATAGGGAAAATGGAGGACCTGAGGTTGTAATATTTTAAAAATAAAACAAATGATAGAAATACCTTGATTTGTCCAATCACCGTACACTTGAAGATCTTGAAGCGTGTGCGCACACGGACTGGAGCTGATGAAGAAGCGTAGCACTTTGGGGTGTTTCACTGATTACGGGTAAAGTAAATTTGATATGATGAAGTATTTTATGTATGAGGTTTTTGAAAGGGGTAATTTGAACTATTTGAGGTTTTGAACAAAAATTAATAATGAGGGTTTAACGAGAGGTTGCGGTTGATGTGCATTCGAGACAGTACACAACACGAGAGAGGCTTGAACTAGAAAGAAGAACAAAGGGGTAGCTGTTATGAACAGACAATAAACCGCGCATGCGTACTAGCATAAAGAGTAATCAGAATAGAACGGGTAAAGCAGCTGGGTTTGTGGCGGTAATATTTAAATACTCTGTTGAGCTGAGACAAGTATGTAAGTATTAACAATTATTCTTAAAACTAAACTAGAATACGAAACATAGCGGGGGCCTTGAATCCACCTGGATTCAACAAGAATAGTACAAAATATAATAACTAATAATAATTAAGTTCACAACTAGTGAATGACAATGAAGTTCATAATACTATTTACAAGAGTGCCAAGAATGGCTGTAGATTATTTGATGTTAGGAATCAATCAGGAGGTTGACCACGTGATGATGTTTTGGCAGGATGATAGGATGTTGAACGTCTGCAGATATGTGATAATGCTTAAAGACGTCCTCCCACTCGAAGGGAGACCATCATCATCAAGAAATGGAGAGAGGAAGTGAGTTGGATACAGTGGAGTTTTTATTGATTTTCAGCATGGCAATGTCTTCATGAAATGCTGAGTCTTGAACTTGTTTGAAAATTGTGTGTTTGGCAGTAGTCAATTCCTGGGTGGAGAGATGTCCAGTCTTCTTTTGCGGGTGTTGAGTATTGAAGACAAAGCGGAGGATGTAGGCCATAACACGCTGAAGTTTACTGAAGTGCGGTGCAGTAGCAGCAAGAGTGATGGGCGACAGAGGTTTGCTCTCATCAGTATCAGCAAGTTCCACAGGAGTGAATGCAGATATAGGCCAGAGGTTGGTGGGCATCTGTAACCAGGATGGGCCGGTCCACCACAAGTTGTGAGCAGGAAGGTCAGCTGGCATTATACCACGTGAAGCACAGTCTGCAGGGTTTTGTTCACCAGAAATGTGTCTCCAGCTGTCTGTGGGTACCAATTCCTGAGTTTGAGCAACCCGATTTGCTACAAAAGTTTTGAGACGATGTGGAGGAGTCTGTAACCAAGTCAGGGTTACAGTAGAGTCACACCATAATGTGATAGAAGAAAAGTCCAGCCTTTGTGAAAAGTTGAGATCACATATGAGGTCAATTGAGCAAGCAAGTGAGCAGCACACAATTCCAGTCGTGGTAAAGTGAGTTTTTCAAGCGGGCCACTCTGGTTTTGGAGATGAGTAACTGGACAGTAGCAGAAGTGTCAGTTTGTGATGTCCTGAGGTATATCACTGCAGCAAATCCACGTTCAGAAGCATCTGCAAAGCCATGTAGTTCAATAAGGCCTGAGTGCAACACTTGTAGAGCTCGTGGTATGGAAATATCCTTGAGTGTGGCTGAGGTGTCAACAAAGCCTTGCCACATTGCAAGCAGTTCAGAAGGCAGAGGTTGGTCCCAATCTAGGCCCTTTGTCCATAGTAGTTGCATGAAACTTTTAGCCCACAGAACCACTGGTGAGAGGAATCCACAGGGATCATAGATCTTGGCTATCACACTCAGTACTTCACGCTTGGTTGTAGCATCATGAGGTAGGTTGAGGTTGTAGGCAAAGCAATCATTTGCTGCTGACCATTGGATACCAAGGATTGTGAAATGAGGTTGTTGATCATCCTGAAGAAATGCGGGTGTCTCTAGGTGACCCTCAGGAAGATTAGAGAGAAGTGTTTTGGAGTTTGAGGTCCATTTTCATGGTGAAAGCCACCACATTGTAGTAGAGATTAATTGTTGTTGTAGCCTTGAAGCCTCTTCTTCGGAGTTGGCACCAGCAATGATGTCATCAACAAAGGTTTGAGAGCGTAGAATTTCAGCTGCTTCTGGGTAGGAATTTCCTTCCTCAGTGGCAAGTTGATGAAGAGTTCGAATAGCAAGATATGGAGAACAACTCATGCCATATGTTACAGTGGTCAATCTGAAGACAGAAGCAGGCTGAGTAGCATCAGTACGCCATAAAATCAATTGATAGCACTGGTCATCAGGGTGAGTGTTAGTTTGCCTATACATTTGACGTATATCACAAGACAAAACAATCTTTTTCAATCGAATTATCTTCTTTAATTCACAAATGTTGGTCTGCATTTTCTTTCCAGTGAGGAGAATCTCGTTCAAGGAAACACCAGTTGAGGTTTTAGCACTAGCATCAAATACAGTGCGTAGACGTGTAGTACTGCTAGATTCTTTGAGGACGCCATGATGAGGTAGAAAATAATGCGGAGTAGATAGATCAATGGCGCTAGTCATTTCCATATGACCTAATGTCAAATATTCTGACATAAAATCAGTTGTACAAAGACTGAAATTGAGGTTGAGCCTTGAATTTTCTTTCTATTGAATTCAATCTGTGTTCAGCGTTGGCTTTGGACTGACCCAAAGGGGTGGTTGGTCTTGAATGGCAGTCTGACACAAAATCGTCCAGATTCATCACGTGAATAGGTTGAGAGGAAATGTTCATCACACAATTTTTCTTCTTCAGATTTTTAGACGCCATTGAGGCTCTTCTTGTTGCCAAAACGTTGGAGAGAGTTATGTAATTCCAAATTGTTGATAGCCAAGAGTGTGGTTGATGCTTCCAGAGTGATGGATGAATCAGCTTTAGGCTTGCATGGAGTCTCCCATGACCATAAAAACCAAGATGAGTCCCAATTAAACTAGGCAAACCAGGACCAAGATGATGGACGATCTGGTTGAGCAGAAGAGGAAAAACAGAACCACCAAGCAGAAATGTCAATGCTCCAGCTAGATGAAATGTAGGGTCAGCCAGAATATATGGTCGCACCTTTTCCAATACCTCAGAAGCAATTTCCATGTGAGGTAGATCAACACAAATTTTATCAATAATCAAGAACTCTTGATTGAGTGAAATCACTTTTCCACCCAGAGTTTCAATAGACAAGAGAAGTGAGGCCCTTTAGGAACGGATGGGGCTTGAGAAAATCCAACAACGCTGTGGTTGCTCTTAGTACGAGGTGCACACAATAATTGTGCAGCATGTTCATTGATGAAACATGACTGACTACCAGAATCAGGAGTGCGCGGAAAACATAACTGTTTCCATGAGGAGAGGTAATTTTAACAAGTAGCGTTCCCAATAGCACTGTAGATTTTGATGAACAATGAGAGGGTTGATTATTATCAGTAGTGGTCAGTACTACTGAATGAGGTGTCATGTTGACTTGAGGTTGACCCACGGAAGCTGCATGGCTACTGGGTTGAAGAGGTGTCATGTTGACAGTTGAATTGTTATTTTCGAAATGCAACAGACTGTGGTGCCGTTTATGACATGTGAAACAGTTTGATTTCGATTTACACTTTTCAAGAGTATGATTTCCTAAACAAGAAATGCATCTTTTATTTTCTTTGACAATTTGAAAACGTGCTTTGGGTGCTTTGGTTTTGAACACAGGACATGAATAAATCTTATGTTCATTGTTGTGGCAAACAAAACAATCAAAAGGTTTTGTATCATTTTTAGATTCATCATAAGTAGTAATCAATGCTACCTTATTTGTAGAGGTACTCCTGTTGATTTTAGGAAAGTATTTATTTTCATTTACTGAAGTAGACATTGTAGCGGTTTTGGAGGTAGAAGTAGAGTGGAGATTTGAATTTTCAATTTCATTGCACTCCTGAGTTAGAAAAGTAATTATTTCCTGTGATTCAGTAAGTACAGATTCGCTAGATTTGTTCGAAGAACGGAAATGTTCAAACTTTTTTCGGAGGTTATTGTCCATTTTACGCATCAACATAGCACACAGTAAAGGGTTATTAGCGGTTATATCAATTTTTAAACCCTTTAAAGCTTGGGTGTTTTCATTGTAAGAGTTCAGAAATTTACGCATTTGAGCCGGTTGATGAGTAATATTGATAAATCGAGAATTTTATTGAGATGCAATGTTATCAAACGGCGAGGTGAGTTGTAACGTTCATAAAGCAAGTCATACGCAACCTGATAGTTACTCTCAGTTATTGGCAATGATTTAATAAAATCGAGAGGTTCTCCTGAGACAGAGCTCAACAGGTATTGAAGCTTAGTTACACCTGACAAGGTAGAATTTGAATGAATGCTTGAATTGTATAAATTAATGAATGAAATCCAATCAAGAGGGTTTCCAGAAAATTGTTTCAAATCGTTTAGGTAAGCAAACTGGCTGTTCATTTTTACTTTTGACTGATTCAATTTAGTTTCTAAGTTGTGTAACGTTAGATTAATATAGTCGATCATTTCATCTGCACTATTTAGCGGTGCATAATTGGGTTGGAAATCTTTGTCTACTTCCAATTGTAATTCATGATAAGAATCAAGTGAGTCTGATAAGTCTGATCTTAATTTGTTCAAAGATTTTGAACGAGCAAGTAATTTCTGATAAATATCCTTATCAGAGATCTTTTTTGACATATCATACAAGATTTGAATTTGTTCAAATGCATTATTTTTCTTAGCGGTGATCACTGCTAAAGATCTAGCCATTATAGAGGTTTAATTACGTACTGAAAAAAGGGAAAATATTTTTAAAAGGATCAAGTCGCGCCAAGAGGGCTGACGTGGCGTCTTAGGTGATGGAGGCCCCTGAAGAGAATGAAGGGAAAAGGAAGGTGAATGATTTAGATTCAGCAGGAAATTGAAGTACGAAGAAATAATATTATTTTTGAATAATGACTCATGAAGTGATATTGAAACGCTAGAGATTATCTTAACTTTCATTAGAAACAAGCGGGGACGATAAGCATTCATTGGCAGCTTAATCACAACGATATAATAACTGAATAAGTTACTGGATTATAGTACGATAGTATCACAAGTATTGAAGTTGACAATATAATAACGTGAGGTACAATATCTAATTGAAAATGCACTAATAATAGTGATAATAAGCTGATAAAATGACTTGACACACTGTGGTAGAAATTGCGATTACAAATTGAGTGATAATTGGCAAGCATTCACAAATGGAATCGAATAATAAAGCAAAGTAATGCGGTTTTACAATAAGCATGAATATACTGAGAATTCAATTGAATTTAACAGTTATCTGAGTTGAATTCATTCAAGTTACAAATTAAATACAAAGTAAACTTAAACATCCGAGGTATAATACGAATAAATTGAATAATATTTCAATTTTGTAATAAGTAATGTAGTTTTAAACAATTGAATACAATTATCAATTGAGTTCACAAAATAACATTGAGTATTTATTTCAATTGAGTTCATAGAATAACAATGAGTATTTATTTCAATTATAAATACGCCACAAACCATCAGCAGTTATTTTATTTTGATTTGAAAGCATAACCTAGTGAACGTTTTTCAAGTTCAATGTAAACAAAGTTGACCGTGACGAAATACACAGCTGTAATGTCAACCTGAGCACTACGAATCCCGTTATAATCACGACACAACAGAACAATGAGTTGTTTATGCCAAGCGAGCACAATACAATCTACAACTTGCATAGCATTGATAAAGAAATCGTTAGAACGATGTGCTTCATAAGTTTTTAAGAATTGAATAGAATTGAATTGAACAAAATTGATAGCTTTTATTATTGAGCAGTGAATATGCATTTCATAAGGTGAAAAAATAATTAATTGATTCAAAATCCGTCTCGAACGGCCAAATGTTTTGAGAGGATTGAACGACGCGGTAACTCAAATTTAAAGAGGCTGTAATTCATAGGGAAAATGGAGGACCTGAGGTTGTAATATTTTAAACATAAAATAAATGATAGAAATACCTTGATTTGTCCAATCACCGTACACTTGAAGATCTTGCAGCATGCGCACACGGAACTGGAACTGATGAAGAAGCCTAGCACTTTGGGGTGTTTCACTGATTACGGGTAAAGTAAATTTGATATGATGAAGTATTTTATGTATGAGGTTTTGAAAGGGTAATTTGAACTATTTGAGGTTTTGAACAAAAATTAATAATGAGGGTTTAACGAGAGGTTGCGGTTGATGTGCATTCGAGACAGTACACAACACGAGAGAGGCTTGAACGACAAGAACAAAGTAGCTGTTATGAACAGACAATAAACTGCGCATGCGTACTAGCATAAAGAGTAATCAGAATAGAACGGGTAAAGCAGCTGGGTTTGTGGCGGTAATATTTAAATACTCTGTTGAGCTGAGACAAGTATGTAAGTATTAACAATTATTCTTAAAACTAAACTAGAATACGAAACACCTCTGGAATATACATAATTGAGTTCAATGATATCCAGCTTCAGTAAGGTTGGAATTTCATAGAATCAAATCATTCTGGGATTCTGGGACTTTATTTTTCCACTTTTGAGTAATATAATATTCTTATTTTTATTCAAGACATTAATATTCTTAGATGTCTAAGATAATAATTAGATTTTATAATTATTATTAATCTGAATAATAATAAATTAAAAGTTGATCTTTTTTCTTCTTTTCTAGGTATGGACTTCCCTATATACAACACTTTAGTGTCATGGAATATGGACTTACAGGTGAGTCTTAACAAATTTGTTATTCCACTCAGATAGTATTCCCCGATGATCGCTTATTAAGCTGCAGTATTCCTATCAGAAATATTTTCCCAAAAAGGATTCCATAATTATATTTTGCCAATAATAATTATAAATGGTCAGAAGCAAAGATAATTCATTCATTTATATGCTAGATGCATTTAATTGATTAATCTATGGCCAGAAGAGAGGAAATTCACTGTTATTAATCTTGCCTAGAGTTGAATATTTTGAATTTCAAATAATTTCTAATCATGATTGTAGAGTTTACGTTAAGAAAATGACGATAACAGTCATCGTAGTTTGTAAACTAACTGTTTGTGAACTAACTGTTTGTAAACATAACATTGTAAACTAATGCTTATACTTCGTCTTTTTCTTTAGCTTTTCCCTATTCGGGGTCGCTATTCCTTATCTTCCTCCTCCACACCATTCTCTCGCCGGCTTCTTCATCTGTCAGCTCCTTTTCCCTCATGTCCCCTGCAACACAGTCTCTCCATCTCCCCACTGGTCTACACCCCTCCACCTGCATTCTACTCACTCGCTTTCCAACGTAGTCCTCTTCCCTCCTCACAACATGACCATACCACTGCAACCTTCTTTCCTGGACCTTCTTTGAACACTCCACCACCCCAGCCATCTCTCTTATCCTTTCATTTCTGATCCTGTCCCTTTTTGTCTTCCCAAGCATCCATCTCAGCATTCTCATCTCTGCCACATCCATCTTCTTCTCCTGCGATTTCTTGACTGCCCAAGTCTCACTGCCATAGATCAGTGCAGGTCTTACTACTGCCTTATATATTCTTCCCTTTGCTTTGCTATCCAGCTTCCGGTCACACAGCACGCCCGACATCCTTTTCCAGTTCATCCACCCCACTTGGATTCTGTGATCCAGCTCTCTGCTAAGGCCCCCATCCTCTGATATAAACGACCCAAGATATTTGAAGTTTCCCACACGCTCTAGCTTCTCTCCTGCCAACATCTCCATTTTTGCCTCCTCCTCCAAACCAAAGGTATTCAGTTTTTGTTCTGCTGATCTTGAGCCCTCCACCTTCAATAGCATTTCTCCACCTTTCTAGCTGTTCCTCCACTTCCTCTTTGCTTTTCTCCATCAATACAATATCATCTGCAAAGAGCATTGACCAGGGGGCTGGCTTCCTAACATTTTCTGTCAACACATCCATAACCAAGTTGAACAGATAAGGGCTCAGGGTCGATCCTTGATGGAGGCCCACAGTTACTGGGAATCTTTCTGTCACTCCTACCCCTGTCCTTACCCAATTCTTCTTGTAAACTACAATTCTTCTTATTATCATTTTATAGTAGGGCTATAGTAGCGGATTCAGAGTGCTATAGCTCACCTTCGGACAAAATGAAACTTCATAACATAGGTTAGAATAATATATACCCCCTATTTCCCGCCTATATATACCCCCTCATTTTCTCAGCCCCCTATGACTCAATCCTGGATCTGGCTCTGATGGGTTACCAACGTTATCATGAACCGCATCAATTCACCAAACCTTTCATCCAGTAATTTTGAATTGGCCTTTCTCCTTATCTATATTCCTGCTGTAACATTTTTATAGCTATACTACATAATTTAAGGAAAATTATGTCACTTTTCCCTTTTAGACACTGGACGACAAGCATTGATGTGAAGAGTAAGTAGTGAGAGTAAGTTTCAAGTACCAAGGGCTTGCTGCAGCTGGTAACTTACTGTTGGGGAGAGAGATGCAGTCGTGCATTAATCAAACCAACGGACTTGACGGCTTTAGTGTATGGTTGTTGAGCGTCCGCCCCGCGGAAAGTATTGAGTCGATAATCGACAGGGTTCGGTGCACCCGAGCCCCCTTTCACCCCCTTTTCCCCACCCCCCTATTAACACCTTCATCCCCCCCCCACTGAACCACGGTCCCGACCCTAAATCATCTCATCCACCAATTTACTGCCTTTTAGTTTGCAGATATAAATCGTCCATTGTTTCGCGCGTTTATGACTCTCTGCTTTCTTTTCCTTTGAGAGCTTTCAAACTTTATAATGCCTTGCAGCCAGCTAACTGCTCGATGAAGAATTATCGGTGTAGTTACAACTGATAATAAAACGGTTCTAATTGCACCCGCTCTGATTGATAATTCGATGTATTTTGCGACTGTTTTCGATGTTTTTGTTCAGTATTTCTGTATAAAGCCACAAGCAGGATAAAAGTTACCTGTATAATATTGATGTCAGTAGCATAAAGGCCGGAAATGAATTGTTTTTGAAACTCAAAATGGAAAAATTAAGCATGGAAAAATGGTTTACACATGGGCAGTCGACTAGTTTGACAAGTGTTCTTTCTGATATTTCAGCTCTAGAAACACTCATTCAATCTTATATAAATGGTATTATAATACATTGGAGTATATTGATATCATAAATGGCATTTATTTAAATGAATTATCGTTAATGTTTTTGAATAAATTGAGTAGTAGCCGGTTAGTTGACAGTAGACTTATTTCCAAGGATTTATCAATAATTTATGGAAATGTTTGTTATTTAGAATAGGCATATCATTAAAAATAATTATCGAGTATTATAACATTATAAATAGCTTTGAGAGTATTCTTAATGGTCTCGCAGTCTCATATCACTTGAATTTCAGAAAACGCTGGAATTTTAGAAATAACACTAGGCCTATACTCCGATTAAAAAATAATGCTTTTGGATTGAGACCCGCTTTCATGTTGGCTCTAGGCCGGTCCTAGCATAGTTCGACTTTAGCAACTGTTGAGCCAGTCAGCAACTGAATGTTGCCAGATGACATTTGATGTTTTTCGCAACGGGTAATCTAACCTATCAGCCAAAGTCATCTGGTAACGCTGAGTTGCTGACTGAAATCAGATAGCAGTTGCTTAGTGGGCGCAGGGGCTAAATCAAAGTATAGATACTAGTCGACTGGCAACATGTAAAGGAGACATAAGATTCAGAGGACCCTCATTACAATAACTACCTCTCGTGTTTGTGATCTATTTCATCTGCAGCTGTTCCCATGTTATAAGATAGAAATAGCAGCTTTTCGCAATTTCGGAATTTTGCAACTTGTACAGAGTATTTGTTGTAATGATAACGGAGATGAAGCTTCACTATCATCTAGATTGTTGCCATCTCTAATACTACTGCTGTACTACTAGTCCACATATTATACTTGTGAACGAAGCTCTTTTCAACAGAATCTTCGTAACTCACATCAACTTTGAAAATGTTATACTGATCCTATTGCGTCTAAAATCTGCAGCTAAGCGTAGAGTAGCTTTACATATGCGCTGCAGTATTCAAGTAGTTCACAATGGTATGAATAAAGATGAGCGTCGGTGTAAGTTTTTTCGCAAAAGATCATCGTCTCATCTCACTCGCTCCAATGGCTATTGCCATATCGCCGTCTCTGTCTTCCGCCGCGAATTCGCTCGTCATTAGCATAACACAGAAACTGTTTTTGGTCGACATTTTATGCCAGCAAACGAAGTGTTTGGCTCAAATAACCTACATGCTGCATGTTACATAAATAAGACAATGGTTGTTTTGCCAGAATGTGGACTGAAATACAGCACTGATAATGATGGAACTGAAAGTGAGGGTGAAGCAGCTCTCATGAACGTCAATTACTGTGAATTATATAATGATTTCCTCCTTGGTTTGCTGATTTGCTTTCACGTAGACGTTACAGGATTTGCATTTTAAATATTCCGTCTCCATATTTCAATGTCAACCAAGGTTATTTGATAGCAGCGAAGTGCATGCAACTTCCAACAGATCTTTCAATGGCTTATCGGTGAATTCTGCATGATTCAGGCTTGACAAGATTACTTCAGTTTACAAATGGTTTCCCCTCTCTATTTGTTTAGAAAGGTGAATATCTTGAGAAGTAATCTGGGAGGCAAAAATCGTATCCCAACTTCCAATCATTCGAACTGATAATTACTGAACGAAACTCGTGCGACCCAATATAAAACACATGAAATTTTTTTGAGGGTGATGCCCACATGAGCTCTAGGCTTGTGCGTGGGTAATGAGAGGGGTGATGATGAGAGATGACGACTGTTTTTAGGCAGTCGAGACCGACGGCTTTTCGTCTCCTCCGAAAGACGGGAGTGGCCGTTCCGGCAACTGTATTTGATCTTGGAACCTTTGGATTATCAGACAGGCGCTTATCGCCCTCGGCTACGGACCACTCCAAAAAAATGAACATAATTATTATAAATGTATTAGAAATGGAAAAGAAATTGAAAATAGCGCAAAACAATAGTTTACTATAATTGATTCATGAAATTCGTGAGAGAAATAGTTTTTGGGCTGTGCCTGTTGTTTTGCTCCTGAATCATATTGGTATGTTTTGCGTCTATATCAGTGAATGTATAAATGAATTACCGTGATGTCATTAATATCAATTTCAATAATAATTATTTGGGTTGTATTTGATTCAAATTGAAGTATTTTAAGATTTCTTAGTTGAAATATTCAGAAATTATGAATCCTGGAAGTCGATCAAGTGTAAGTAAGTCAAATTTGTTTGATCTACAAGTAAACTAGTGAATGTCTACTTGATACAAGAAATATATAGCAGGATCCTTTCAACTTGTCAGAAAACATATGTTTCAGCCACCATTATCACAATACTTAACCTACAAATGCTGAATCTCGCAGATTATTTGAAAGGTCTTTTAAAAAGTTATTCTTTGAAAGATCCTTTCTTAAAAGGTAACTTTTAAAGACCTTTTCAATAGTCTTTAAGACTAAGCCTTTGTGGGTCGAAATCACTGTTTAATTATTACCGAAACAGATGATTTCTGACAAGTTAAAAGGATCCTGCTATACTTGTCATGTATCCTTTTATACTGTACCTCAAAAGGGAACAGAAATTCATGATCCATTGGAAACTTACAAAAAAACATATAAACCCCTTTGTTAAACAAACTATTCAATGAAAATACTAACAGATGTAGTGAAGTAGACATTCTACTTGATACAAGAAATATTCTTGTCATACATAGGATAGGTGTAGTGAAGTACAGAGTTTTAATGTTTACTTCAATATTTTTACAAATATAGTAGATGAATTGAGTGCTGATAAGTGGCATAAATCAGTCGACCGTCGATAAATTGAGTTTATTGTTTCTGACTGTTCATTGACCTTTCTCAGCTTATCGTGTGTGTCGTTATCAGTCGTCTCTTATGACATATTGTTATTACGCTTGAAATTTATGAATCGATCTGTGCGATGCAGTCACAAGTTGGAACATTAAATATAGCAGGATTCTTTTGACTTGTCAGAAAACAGCTGATTTAACGTTAGTAAACGAGCGTACATCAATCAGCTGTTTTCTGACAATTTAAAAGAATCATGATTGTCTATACTCGGCTGTCTTTTCGACTTGTATGAAGCGATTCCTATTAAATTCTAGAGAAAGAATATCAAAATCTGTAAAATCTTCGCCTTGGAATCATAGCTTATACTTTATTATAGTAATCATAGTTTATCATAAGTAAGAATTCAAGTTTTTCTATTTCTTTTGACGAGTAATTCTATGTAAGTTATTGTAAGTTGACAGTTATACCACAGAGAATCTATACTCTCTAGTTATTACTAATCTGTTCTCTGTGATTATACTTCAAAAATCATGATTATGTTACTACTTATAAAAAGCAGGATTAATTTAACTTGTCAGAAAACAGCTGTTTCGACAATCAATATCACAATACTCAACCATTTGTAGGCTGAATTTCGCAGATTAATG
Source organism: Laodelphax striatellus (assembly GCA_017141395.1). NCBI lineage: Eukaryota > Metazoa > Arthropoda > Insecta > Hemiptera > Delphacidae > Laodelphax > Laodelphax striatellus. The sequence continues at coordinate 54,902,344 of CM029532.1, read as the reverse complement.
AAAAGGTCTTTTAAAAAGGTATTCTTTGAAAGGTCTTTCAAAGACTTTGAAGGTCTTTAAGACTTTTAAGCCTTTGGATTATTGTGTCAAAGCTGCGTAAAATCACTGTTTACTTATTGCCGAAACAGCTGTTTTCTGACAAGTTAAATTAATCCTGCTATATAGCAGTATTCACTTAATTTCGCGGATGGCCTTAGATAGATAGATAGAGATGGAGAGATATTATTTCTTGACGTTGCTGATGACCGTAGAGTCCGATGGCAAAACGAATAATATCTCTCTATCTATCTATCTAATGCCATTCGCCAAATTGAATGAATATCTCTATACTTCTGGAAAAATGTAGAATTAAGTGTCATAGATGGTAGATTTTGTTGTACTCAATGTGATCTGATACTCACTCTAGGATTGAATCTCAAAACTTGAAATCTCAACCAAATATTTAATTCAAATTCAAGTATGAATAACTCTAATATGTATAAATTATTTATCCCAAATTAATTACTTATTTATTCCTTTTGATACAACTCCTTGTTTTTCGTATTAAAATAACACGAAAAATAGATATGCTTTCAAGTAATAGGTTAATATTCACAATGGATGTTCTTGTCCTGTTATTTATTCATTAATGCTTCAATAATTCTTTGTGTGGAAATTATCTGTGTTATGGAAATATCCAACATTTCTTGATTGATTATCACTTGTAAAATAACTTGAGAAGACTTATAAATTATGAATTGACTCAAAAATTTCGTCCAACTGTAAATCTCAAAATTCTTGATCATACAGATTTTTTTTAGTCTTTTTTTGCATGATAGCCTATTGAACTTGACGTGTAAAGATTCAAGATCAGTTTTTTGGAAGACGATATTTACACAATCAAAAGTATGTCTTGTAATCATTTCTTCTATATACTAATAAGGGAGAGATGTGTTTGTCTGAGGTTTCTTCTCAAGAAATAATCCTATTCTCTTCTCCTATCCCATTGTACTGCTCCCGAATAAGATAATAACGTGAAAAATACGTGGATCATCTTAATTTTTGCGTCAATTATAATAAAAACCACCAGTCATAATATGATAGTGGATTTTTTCTTTTCAATTTGACCTTGTACACGCACTTTATTTAATAAATGGCCCAATGAGACTGTGAAGCCTTCTATGATCGAAGTTTGATGATTTTTTGCAGTGGCTGATTACTATGAAATATTACGCTTTATGATTACACACATTCACAAAAGCTGATAAAAATTATAAAATTTCTCCATAAATGATCATATTTCAACATTTACCAGAAGATGTTCGTTAAAAGTGGGAGAGCACTGGATAAGAAACTACAGAGTTATCACTTGACTTATTAAATTAAATGAGGTGCACAGGGCTTGATAAAATGTCTTCTACTGGGATATCGTGTTTGAATTGAAAATCAAATTCAGCAGATCTAAAGGGAATAGATTTCTTGTTATATTCCCTCATGTCGTTCCAATCCTCTTTGAAGCGAAACAAGCAATAGAATACAGTTGTGCAATAGAATATTTTTTGATCCCTACATCTCACGTGTCATTTTATTCCCTTTTTGACGCCCAAGTAATATAATACTGCTACAGATAGCAGTGTGCATTGTTTACATGTTGCCATTGGCATATGCCAGTCGCAAGATTCCAGTGGTTAATTTATAAGAAGCATATTATACGTAGTTATAAAGCTAAAGTAATAATTTTTATTCCTTGGAAATAGGTTGATAAATTTTAGTTTACTAGTCAACTTCTTTATAGCATTTTATTCATAAAAGCTGTTGGCGAATCGTCACTCTTCCCCCATCAATGTCCCCCTTCATGCCGCCCCTCAAGAAATGTCATCCCCCAAATGACGTTCATTCCCCAAATGTCACCCCACATAATTATCCTCTTCATGTCAACCCCTTTATCAAATGTCACTCTTCCACCAATTATTTTTATTTTCAATTTCTTCTATTTTGTAATTTTTTCATTCAATAATTTTTTAATTTCTTCTATTGTTTTCTTTAATTTATTTCTTTTAAATTAAAAAAAATTAATTTATTTTTATTTTTGTTCTTCAATTTTGTTAGAAACAATAAAACATGTAGGCCTATGATACAGACGATAACTCATTCTTAATTTTGATTCTATTGCAAAAATAATTGATAAAACCTAGTACAAAAGAAATGGATCGTGGAATTGAACCGCGGACCTCTTGTTTCAACGCAGACGCTCTATGCACTGCGCCATTTGCTGGGATCTGCGAGCAGATTTTCGATCTCAAAATACGATCATCTTATGGCCATGGCCGTAGGTTTGAACATAACAGTGATATGTTTGATGCAGGTTGGGTCATTAATTTACTAATTATTTGATTAATTACAAAGTTTTCTTATATTAATACATATTATGTTAACCAATATAAACTAATCCAAAATCATCTAAATAGCTATTCTCGAGTTATGAAACCATCAACTCTCTTTTATTAATATAGAAGATTAGGAGAATAGATTTAATTTATAATACCATCCTACTCTAATATCACTTAATAATAGCATATTTTTCTTCAAATGTGTACCCATTTATTAGAATCTCAATAATTACAATGAAAACTAGCCTATTAGCGCTAGTCTTCTTGGAACTTGTTTGTAAACAAGGCAAAATAATAGAATATGTTGAGTAATTGTTTTCAGTTCAATCGACGTTACAAGTGGTGCAAAAACAAACAGGCTAGAATATTGCAATGGGCGCTGTATTTGTTTTCAATACAATCGTGGTTACAGTCACTAGCAATCTCTCAATGAATCACCAGCCATTGAGTCATATATTCTACACGTTTATCAAATCAACCTCTGCAGGGAAAATATGAATGTTGAAAGATTTGAATCGTGAACAACAAACGCATACATACAAGTAGAAGCTGACAATATAAAGAGCTCTTGAAATACGTGAAAGTGAGTAGTGTGTTGCGCGGCTGGTGTGTGCGTGCGTGAGCTTAGGCCTGGCCACACGCAAAGGGTCGTCGACCCGTCGGGAGTTGCTAGCTGAGTGGGGGAGAGCTTCCCCCTTGACTCATGCGCGTGCTTGCAACATTTGCTGCTGCTGCTGCTGCTGCTGCTTCAACAAACTTCAGCAACACAGCCGTCACAGAGTTATAAAGAGAGAGAGGTAGACATTGTATGCTGTTCTTATTTGAAGATCGGACATTGGAGGGATTTGTTGCATTTGATTACAAAGTACTTGAAGTTATCGTAATAATATCAATTTATCGAGATAGTATGAGTTGTTTCTGATTACAGAGTACTTGAAGGTATTGAGAAAGTTGCTGGTTCTCAGTTGAATTTCACTAACTGATTACTCATCATGAGGTTTTGAAGAAAATTAGGTTTTCTACAAAACCTAAACCTAAATCAAGGTTTTTGGTGGAGAATTAGTAATATAATTGCTTTTTACTGAATGAAACCCATCACAATAAATAGAATACGAGAGAAATCATAAAAACTATCTTCAATATAATGAAGATTATATTTATATTAATAAGGTTATACCATTGACAACATAATGAAGATTACATTTCAAAGAATGTAAGATTATCTAAACATTATGAAGATTATATTTATTGAAAATGTTCAAAGTGAGACCAAAAACCTCAGAAAGAATGCAGTCAGTACGTGAAGAAGTTGAGTAGAAATTTTACTTGTTATTAGGAAAATTACTTCATATAAAGTAAAAATCGATATTGCTCGGAAGAAATTTATAAATAAAATACATACATAAAAATATACTGCAGTTTGTAATGGATCTGGAAGTTCAAAATTAGAAGAATTCCTCATGGCAATGTCTAGAAATAGAAGACAAAAGTTCTAATAATTATACCATCAAATTATGAAGTCTGTGATTGATTAATCACACATACGGTAAACATCTCTGTTTATTCATAATTATTCATTTACAGATTCATTCATTTTGTTGGTCTTTGTTTGAATGTTGTATTTACCACCTAATGGTCGGCTATCAAATTTGTAACTATTCCGAATTCAACCAAACACGCTATGTCACACTCTATGATTCTGTGGAGTCGCCGCTTCTGCAATTCAAGGTCGACGCTGTCCAAATCTCAATGGACGCGTTTCAGTGTTACATCTCACACTAACACACTCACACAAATAATCGGTACACTCCTCATTAACACCATCGATTTGCAGTGCAGGAGACCGTCTACTTGATAACGATTTTGTTTCCCTGTCAATCAAATCAGAAATATTACATCAAGTCATTCATAATGTTTTGTTTGATTAAATAACGTTATAAACGACGCGCTCATCAAAATTATCATTTTGGATTTATCATAAGAGTTTGCGTTCTTTCGATACAATGATAATTTTGATGAAAAAAATATTTTATGTGAGTCCATCCATTTAAAAGGCTGTGCATCAGCTTGAAAAAACTTTTTTATGGTGATATTTTTCTAAGTTTTACGATTTGGATCAAGCTATCAAAATGAAATACTTTTTAGAGGAAAAATTTTTTTTCTTGTTCATTAGTTTTTGAGATATGGGCGTCTAAAGTATAAATTTTCGGAGAAATTAATCTCAAAATTATTGCAAATACAATTATGAAATTTTGTATTTGAAGGTATTGTGTATCACTTGACATAATTCTCATATCAACTTTTGAAAAAATAACAAATTCTCAATTTAATTGAAAATTGAGTCTATTTTTTTTAAAATTATTTTCATATATTTTTTCAAATTGGCTTTTGAAACTATTATGTCAAGTCCTTCAAGCACGTATTTCATTTTGAACAATGGTGTATTGAAAATTTCTAATATCAAAAATATAAAAATTTTCTAAAAAGTATTTCATTTGATAAGGTAGAATCAAAAATATCTGTAAAAGTTCTCACCATGTGAAAACGGCCATTCAATGTTACCATTCACAGAAGGTACTAGAAATTATAATTTTATTTTTTCAAGAATCTACAGTAAAAGTATCATCAAAAGCAATCATCTTTCATCATAACAATCTAGAATTTATTTTGTATACAATATGATAAAAATATTTGTTTATTACATTTCTGTACATAATATTATAGTCAATTTTTCCACGGTAAATTTGGCTTGATCCCACATGAGGGCATAATATTATTCATATCGAATATATTACCCAAAGTTTTTATTTTTGAATGTTTTGAATTCATATACAATAGCAGGATTCTTTTAACTTGTCAGAAAACAGCTGATTTAACATTAGTAAACGAGCGCACATCAACGGCTGTTTCTGACAATTTAAAAGAATCCTATCTGTCATTCAATTTGAATTTAAATCTACGATACGGTATGTCATGTGATTGAGAAGTCCAATCATAGGCCTATAATGAATTTAAGCATTGAAACATGGGAAATTTTGTTAAATTAATGTTCAAATTTAATATCTAGACACATCATTCCCAATGGATAATTGAGACGATGAATTCTATTTCAATTCAATTTCTAAAGATTGCTTCGAGTATTGATTGAGTCGTTGAAATGACCGGCAAATTTCCGCTGTCAATATCTCTAAAGAAGTTGAAATTCTGTCAGTCTATTGAGAGCCTACATTACGTAGATCTGTCAGTTGCACTGGATTGTGGATAAATGAGATTGGAATCATTCGAGCTGTCATCTACAGCTATGAATTCATTACGAGTGGACAGATGACAACAATAGGCTATTATTCTAGAATTTTTCTCTCAAATCTCATTATTATTTTATGATCGGACTTCATTCCATAATAAATTTGCGTTGAAAGATTTGGAATCCATTGAATAAGTATCATGAATGCGAGAACATTGATGTCAAAGCAAAAAATTTTATAGCTTCAAAATACGAAAATCTCCTTGAATTTGAACCTCATGTTTTATAATAATGAATTTCAGAAGTTGAATTGTAATCTTCATATTTGATCATGATGTTGAAGATCAACAGCCTTAAACTCCAAAACTATAAATTCATCCTGAATTTAAACGACTTCAACAATACAGGTATAAGTGACCCGTATAACAATAATACACATATTACATCCGTATATTACATTAATCTTAATCTATTATCACGATTATCACGATTATCACAGAGTGCATGTTAATTTCCAATCATGGCTAAAAGAAGTACAATTCTCTCAACTTATCCATTAATAAAATGAATGAAGGAGCTGGGTAGACTACATAACTAACACTGTGCTAACTACATTGAATAACGTAGGTTCAAGGTCAACACAATACTGTTCTCTTAGTTGGAGGGGCAGAGTATGCAAAACATGAACACACCATGTTCTGTTGGATTTGCATTGTGTTCAGCTCAGAGGCAATTTGACAATACTCATTTGTCAATAGGATCTCTAGTGATCAAATATTTTTTTGACTAATTGAATTTTTTCAAATATCTTTAACATGAACGCTTGTAATAGATTATACTATGTCATTGATTATTTATCATTTCAATCTGTTGTGTCTGATGTTTCTCAGTGTTTCTTTCTAAATAAACATTCCAATAAACAATAATTTAATTACCCTGTATAATAAAATAATATCATACTAATATCATGAGAAACAAGGTTATCATCCTAGTTTTTTTTATTTACAAATTTCATTTATAGGTTTTCAAACAATTTGTTACACTTCAAATCTATTCTAATTACTTTCTCAATTCAAGTTTGCTTTCTCAATTAATGGTAAGCATAAATTCAACTCAATAAGGCTCTTTCGCTTGAAAGATAGAATTAAATTGAATTTTATTTTATTCGTTGCTAATAAAGAATAACAGTTGAAGTAATTGTCATCAGTCAGTAGTTTATTGCTGTTTATGGTTAACATACTAATTTTCATAAACTATACACATTTTTGAACAGAAATCTCACTTTTCCCCTTTATTGTATCTCATTCTTAGCTTTATCTTGGGGTATAGCATCTTCATCAATAATTTCCGTTATTTATTTCCTATTGTAGGCCTATGCTACTAACTTTCATCAAAATTCACACATCATTGGAAAGTTTTATTTTTACTTCCACCAGAATCTTATAACATTTTTCTTAGTTTTTTTTCTCTGGTAACTGGATATTATCAGTTTGCCACTAATTTTTATAGATTTTCATAAAGTCACATTTTGGTAAAATGTTTTTGTTTTTGAAGTTGCAGTTCATTGGAAAGCATTTTTCTCACTTTTCCCAAAATCGTATCACATTCTATTATATTCTCTTGTTGCTGGACTTTCAATATAATTCTGCTTTTCATTCACACTCCTTGACAAGCCAGCTTTACCAAGCCAGAGCACACGAAAGATGTAACAGGAAAACGCTCCTTCCTATCGAGAGGGAAAGTGACTTGCAACAATGAAGCTAGCTCACTTTCAGTCATAATTCCCCACCTACTACAACAGAAACCTGGTTTGCTTTCTGCGCAATTTATTGCGATATGATTCCTCCTACACAGACTAGAAAACAAGAAAATTTGTCTCGAGGCCACACTGCTACATTACAATGTGAACTGCATACTCTCGATCACGCATTAAAAATGTGAAATCTTGTTCTAATCCAACTGCGAGTTCACTTGTCCGAATGCATGTTGCAAGATGAATATTTCAAGTCTATTCCACAACTACTTTCTCTCTGAGACGGGGGCGTTCGAATATGGATCGGAATGCAACTTACTTGGACTATAGTACTGGAACCTGAAACCAATCATAAATATATAGTGAGATTGATTGATAAAAGAAAATCCCGTAACAGAAAGTAACATTTTTGGATTGAGTGCAAATTTTACCTGAGAATACAATAGAATGAAACAATTGAATCTATTGAATCAAATCAAATGAATTCAATTTCAATTTATTGCCAAAAACCGAACAATTCACTCATACATATACATACATGTGCAAAAATAAAAATAAGATGAACATAATATTATACATGTATTCATATTTAAGAATTGTATTAATTGTATTGATAAGTTCATTATTCAAGTATAGTGAATGTGTGTCATATTCCAACTCACGACTATAGCTCGAATAAAACTAGTTGTCCCTTGGCCTGGTGCTCATATTACTCTCACTAGAAACGCTTTTGTCAGAAAGTCCATCCAAACAGCTGATCATTTGATTCAATGCTGGCAGCATTGAATCAAATCGTCAAATGAAGCTTTTCGGACATCGGACTTTCTGACAAAAAAGTTTCTAGTGAGTAGTTCTTGAGCACCGAGGACAACTACTATTAGAACTATAGTTGATTAGAATAACGACTACATTCCGCTTTGTATTCAGTGTGTATAATTGAATAAAAACTCTTTCGGTTTAGTTTTCACACATGCAGTCATTTTTCTTTTTCTGGTTCAACTGTCTTTTATCCAGTTTAACTGTCTAAACTGTCCGGTTCAACTGTCTTTTAACCGGTTCAACTTATTTTTGCTAGGGATGATGCCCACATAAGTTCTAAGCTTGTGCGTGGGTAATGGGAAAGACGATGAGAGGTGAATGGACCTACAGCTTTAGGTGGGTTCCGAGCCACCGGGAAGCGATTTTGAAGCTCATAAATCTTTGTATTTAGAGGAGCCGGTCACCGTTACAATGGGAGTGGTAGGCGCTGTCTCTTATCTAATCTCACCTATTAGACTCGCTTCTGCCATTGGGACAACCGCTTCCCTAACTGACATAACTGTTCGGTTCAACTGTCTTTTAACTGGTTTAACTGTCTTAAAATGAATATGTGTATAATTTTGATGTAATTGGATCTTATTTACTAACGGTTAACTTTTTAAAAATAAATCAAGGTTTTGCTTCCTTCAATTGCCCAATCACAATTAACATGAATTCCTTTGTCTTATCAAAGTAAATAGGAATCCAATAATACTGTAATTAAGTAGGCTACAAACCTTCTAATGTCATTGAACAAGAATGATATCGACAAGAAGCTTGAATGTTTGTTGTCGTTGATAATTGATATTTTAGCGTCTGACCAGGGTCAAACAACTCATAATAGCGAGGCGGCCCCCTTTACCGGGTTACAATAGCCTTGTGGTCGTTATTTTCGGTGAATTGGACCTCTGAGTCACGGTCACTAATCGTGTCGCCGAACCAAATAGAACGCAAATAGAACTTATACGAGTAATCAGCACTTTGCAATATATACGATTAGCAGGGAGACTCTCCGCAAATCAGACCTCAGCACCTAGTAATTTGGAGGGCAGAGTCCTCTGGTGGACTATGTTGGAACTAGGTCGGCCTTGGCGCAATTCAACGATTCAATCGTTTGTCGAAGAAAGTATTGAAATCATTGTTCATAGATTAAAGTGGTTATCTGTTTCGATTTTCTGGAAATGTCCCGGATTTAAAGGTTGTGTCTGGATTTTTTAGGAAATCGGGGATAGTCATTAGTCCAAAACCCTCAAATTATCGGTTTTTCCCTGAAAAACTCAACACTATGAGTCTTTTGTCCCAAATAATTTAATGTTATGACACAAAATGTTACTTCCTATCAAAGAGCAACATATAAAATCAATTTCTCCGTAAAATATCCTCAATTTGTGTCAGTAGTACATTTTTCTTATCAATAAACAATGGAATGTTTTTTTTTGTAAAATTAAGTAATAAACATGAGACAGTTGAAGGTTTTCTCTCACAAAGAATGATTGACGCACAAAATGATTCGAGTTCGGCGCTTGTAAATAGCCTATATACAGAAAATTGAAAATCAGTTAAAAATATTTATTTAACCATTTCAATTCATTTCATTTATCAATTGATATCGATATCATAAATAATTAATAATAATTAACTGTATGTGGTTGTGAGAACTGCCATTTGTTTTAATCAATTTTAATATCATAATTATCTGGTGGCGCCCTGGATTCTGTTTGAAAAAATAATTATTATTGAACACCTTAGATAAATGAAATTCGTAGAATAACTTCCACACTTGTAGTACAGTGCAGTTGTGGTAATATTTCCGTGAATGTCAATAAATTTGACAGAATTCTGGACGAAATCGATCTGAAATCATAATAATTATTCAATGTTGGAATTTTGAGAGATCTGAAAAACAGTGGAGAGCTGGCAATAAATTATAAGAAGAAGAGTCTTGGAGTGAAAAAGTTGAAGAACCTGTCCGAGTGTTGAAGGTGTTGGTGTGTGTGTTGGGAGAAAGGAATTTGTCTGGAGGGGCAGGGAGCGGGAATAGTCGCGAATTATTTTCTGAGATTCGGCCAAGTCATTCTCGTTAAATAGGCGCTTGGCTCTATGCGGCAAGGCAAATAGCTCAAAGACCAGGCGAAGTAGAACCTGGTAAATCGCTCCTTATGTCACTGGTTCAGGTACCCAGTGTAACAACAACAATAAGAATTTTTCTTGATCGCAATCTGTAGTTTGAAAAAAAAACTAAATTCACGATAATTAACAACTCCTATACAATTACTATTAAGTGTCATCATATTCATTTAATTTGACTCTTGGCTTTAGATAGATAGATAAATAGAGAGATATTATTTCTTGACGTTGCTGATGACCGTAGAGTACGCTGTCAAAGAAATAATACCTCTCTATCCATCTATCTATCTAATGCCAATCGTCAAATTAAATGAATCATTACATAAAGCAGTTTTACTACATTTTGTTTGTTTGTCACACATAACCGCAACTAAAAGGGATCAACTTTTTGGGAGCACCTCTCTTTGCAGTATGAGCTAATGACACTTTAAAAGTCAATTCAATTCAATTTATTTATACCACACAAAAAAATACAAAGAAAAACAAAATTACAAGACAACAGTACTGTAAAACAGTATAAACAAATTATATGAGATTGTTGGTTAATTAGTAGTACCATTTTAGAGTACAGTTGATATTTTTGTAGAAATTGAGTATTAAAAGAATGTTTAAAAGTGGAACAGTAATTATTATTGTAAATACCTTGAATACTGCTTGAAAATACTACTGAAATACCTGGAACTGAATAATGTAAATACAGTCTTTAAAAAAAACATTGATCCGATCAAAGCTCTGCGAAATATTTTCAAAATTGTTTTCGCAATTGATTCCGGGAGAAATTCTTATGATTCCCTTAAATTACGTTTATTCTGATTTATTTTATACTATTTTCAAAGTATTAGACCAGAGATCATTGATCTTCCCGAAAGTACTCAAAACACTTTTTTGATGTTTTTTCACCCATCAATTTCACCTTCCCGGTCAATTCCCTATAACAAGATGCACGTGGCACTTTTCGCAGATATAATCAACGTCATCAATTCACTTGGCGCAAATCAAAGCGCCATTGTATCTTTTTGTACGGTCGAGACGCATTTTGGAGTCGGACTCCATCAATAATCATAATTAATGCACGTCTCAATCGAATTTGGCATTCATTAGTGGCGAGTGGGTGTGGAGACTGGAGATGTCTGGTGATATTGGAGTTTTGGTGTGGTGATTAAGGGGGCTGTGATCAAGGGAGAGGGGGTGAAAGAGGGGTGATTAGAGGGGGGTTTGTATCAAGTTGGCGCCGCTATTGTGATCTCGGTAAAGTAAGATGAATGCTACTACGTCTCTTACCGTGGCAGTATTTTGCACAAAGATTAATGATCGAATGGCACATTGGCTCAAGGTCATGCAGCTGAGCTGCTATTGTTACACGAGCTTGCTTCTTTTTTTACATTCGCTTTCATTTTCCGTCGCTAATTTTCCTCCCACGGTGATTGCGTTTTCTTCGGAAAAACGCCCTTACTTTATTGACATATTTCCAGGTTTCTGTATTCCCCTTCGGAGAACGCTTTTGTCTAGATATCGACACATTTTCAAGTTCTTAATTTTCCCTACGGGAACGCTTTTGTCAAAACTCTTTCCTAATATTAAGTGAATTTGTCTCTGATGATTCTGACATTTTTTTACTGAACAAAATTATGTTAAATTTCAATATATTTGACTTTTTCTTCACAAAATCTCTCTTGTCACATTTTTATGTTTTGAAGTTTCCCTTCGGAGAACTCTCTTGTGCAATACATTTTCAGACGTTGGAAAAATTGATGCAATACGGTGGGGATTTGGAGGTCGACTAGAGATTAATGTTTCTGGGAACCGCACGAGTTTTAAAAAAGAGTGAACGAGTGATGCAAGGAAGCTCATTAATTATTCTATATTGTCAAGGAATAATGAGGAAGTTAGGAGAATCAAGAATTAAACTGACATTAAATTGATTGTATCTCTCACTGGACTTTAATTCGAAGAATATGGAAGAACTGTCAACTTAATCATTATTTAGAATGAACATCTTCATACTGTATTTTGTATGAGATTTTCAACAATAATATTTTAGAAGGACTCTATTAATTTGTATATTAGTGAAAAGTGTTGTTTGGTGCACTCCAATGAAATAAGAAAATCTTCGCTAGTCTCTAGAAATAAATAGTAATAGAACTTCATAGTTCAATTAAAAAAAATATATTCAAAAGTATTCAATCAAATACTTTCATGCAAATATTGTACTTCAAATAACGTGAAAACAATGTACTGTATTTAACAGGGTAAGCAATGAATACTATTACTGTATATATTATTAAAAAAACTTATGAACTCTATTTTTAAAAAGGCATTGAACAACGATCTTGATCCATGTAACCTTGTCTCTGTTAGTTGAGTTGATTGAATAAGTTTAATTATTAACAACACATTTTAAGTCTATTCATCGATTCTCCTTCAGCAATACATGATAGAGATAAAACAAGATTATAGTATGATTATAATAGAATTAAAAATAACCTATATATACATGATCTGGAGAGTAATTTCGTTGCCACAGTAACCAAAAACGTTCTAGCATTTCCTATCTATTATTTTAGTTGAATCTCCTATTATACTTTTCTCTTTTTCTCTTCCTAACACTCTTTCTCCATATTTATCAATTCCATATACATATAGAATAGATACCTGTATCTGAAATATAGGTATAGAATAGATCATTATAATACGGAATGGTCTATTCGTGTATTGTAAAACGAATTCTTTCAAATAAAATTACGTGAATATCCTAGTTTCAGCACGTCATTGACCGTCAAACAATTTCGAAAACTCAGTGCAAACGATTGTAAGATGAATTGCAACTCGTGACAGGTTGAGACGGCGATTCACGGCCATGCTGAGTGCAACAACACTCGCGGATCGCTTCAAAAGAAACCAACAGAGCTGCTGCTGGTGCGCTAATCGTTTGGGCAAATATAGCACGAGTCAGCCTCGGGCATTTCCAGCCCGGTCATTAGAGAGGAGGAACAGAGATGAACTGATGGAGAGTGTGTGTGGAGCAACAAGGAGAGATGGAGTGGGAGGAGAAAATTAGAAGGATAAATGCCCGGTTTTCAGTCGCTCAATAGACAGTTTATGGATCCAATAGCACTATTGAATCAATAACCATGTGTTTTCAAATGCAATAAAAGTTATTGATTCAATAAGTTTATTGAACGACTGAAAAACCGGGCAAAAGACAAATAGATGTGTGTAGAGATAAAGAGGGATAGACGAAGACAGAATGTGCGAAGAAAATAAGAAGGAGAAAGACAAATAGATGTAGATTGTGTGTAGGGAGAAGGAGAGATAGATGGAGGCAGAATGTGCAAAGAAAATGAGGACAAAGACAAATGAAAGAAGAGAGTGAAAGGAAGATTTAGATTTAGATTTATTACTTTATTCATATAGATAACAAATATGACTGCTTAAATTCTGGATTATAATAACATATACAATTAATTATTTGTCAAATTTACATTAGCTTATAACTTATGTCATGAGTGGATATAAAACAAAAAATATACTGATGATTTAATAATTGTGAGTTATCTAGATGAAAAGGCGAAGTTTGGACATAAGAGAGTAGAGAAGAAGAGAGTGAAAGGAAGAGAAAGTGGGTAGAAGGAAGAGACAGAGGGTAGTTGGAGATAAACTAAAAAAAAAACCCGGAAAGGAAATGCGAGAACCCTTTTGGTTACTGTGGCAACCAGATCGCCCTCCAGAATCGGAAACATTCTCCCCCATTGAGGATTACCGTCATCTCCAGGGCAACTGACGACTGCCTCAACTGTTTCCACCTTCTGCAATTCCTGTTCGTTTCCCCCAAATCGATGTTCATTTTTAGCCAACGCTTCCAGTTCAACTCCCATTAATGAAAGTTGAGTAATTTCGGAGTATTACTCTGAAAATATCTGCTTCGTGTGCTACAGATTGCTGTTTATTGAATGGAAATAAGTTTTGTTTGCACCAAATTTTTGTTGAATTAATTGTCTTCAATTCAAATACTTGTTGTTACAATGACTCTAGTTATGTTGGGCAGTATTACGGCCAAAATACTAGCTACTAGCTCAGTGTGATAAAATAGCTAAATGGTTCATTTAATATGAGTGGGAGGATTTGTAAAACTACAAATACTATTTTATTGCGCTAATTTAGTTGCGGTCCTTGCCAAACCAAATGCTAGTGGTCCTTCAAATGCAGGAATCATTTGTATTTTGGGAAAAATATGTTTTAGGGGTAAAAAATAAAATTTAATTTGAATTGAAATTCAATTAAATTCAATTTATTAGAAATTTAAATAAACCCAGGCCCAGTGCCATCTCTCGGCTTTTGGCGTAACTACGTCCGCAGCTCTGAACTCTACGAAGTATAGTTGGTTTGCTAGTAAAATGGCAATGAGTTTTTATCCCTCCAAAACTCTGTTTATTTTCAGTCAACGATTTCAATTGAGCTTCGATAGATACATTTTTGGTAATTTTGGAATAATGCTGGAAAGTAAGCTTCTACATGTGGTTGGATTGCTTTATATTGTGAAGGGGCTAACGTTTTTGTTAATCTTTGTTTATAATGTTGTTCCATTTCCCTAGAACATTTGAAACTATATTGAAAAGTATTGGAAATACTAGGCTACATGAAAAACTACTGAAACATGAGAAACCACATGAAAATACAAACTAAGTTGAAAACAGGTTTATCCTCAGTATGGGGATAAGTTTATCCCCTCTACTAAAAATGGGAAACTACATGAAAATAAAAACTACATTGAAAACGAGTTTATCCTCACTACATCATCCTCTTATCTAAAACTCTTGCATATTCTAAATCCCGGATATTTTTTAAATCATTCGATATTGTTCTAACCTGAGATGTTATCGTTGAACGTTTTGAAAGATGAAAAAGACTGGGTGGACCATGTGAATAAAACATTTGCCTTCTAGTTTTTAATGATCTCAGATTTGTCAGACTGGAATTCAGATGTACACGGCCATCTAGGAAGTTGTTTGGAGATAAACTTTGAGCCAAATAAGGAAAACACTTTTGATGGAACGGGTTCACAAGATGTAAACAGAAAAAGAAGAGCAGAAACAGTTTGTCAGGAGATAATTTCTCAACATGTTGTTGATGGATGCTACTCATTACTCCGCTCAGTTTATTTTGCATTTTGCATTCTATACTTTGATTTAAACTGCTTTAGGACCGGCCTAGAGCGGTCCACCAAGCGGTTCTCAATCCTAAAGCAGTTTCAATCAGAGTATGGTGAGTTACAAAGAGAAGACAATTCTGAGCCCTTACAGTAAAGAATAGCAAAGAAAGAGAGAACATAGACCACAGGAACATAGATCTGAAGAAACATACAATACCCAAAATACTAATGACCGCCATTTTGTTTTATGAATTTGAAAAATTGTCATAATTCTTTTGTATAGCTTTGTCTAGTTGTCATAAATGTTGGTGCAAAGTTTCAATTTCATTATTGTTCATCCTTTTTCTATAATGAAAAATAATGAGTGAAAAAAACAAAATGGCAGCTGTGTGAGAAACTAAGGACTTCCGGACAATTTAAATATGATATTTAGATATGGTTTTTACCCAGGAACAATGTCCTATAGTGCGATTCACGTCAAGAAGTCAGCATTGCTTATATGAGGAGCATTGATGCCAAGTTTCATTGAGAGAGAAAGAGAAAACTACACCAAACGTGTTTGTTGGGACTGTGTGCGACAACAATGCACAGTGCGAATAGGATAGAGACATCAGCAACTGCCTTGTGCTGAACAAGGATAGCAAACTCCCACCTAAGCAATGCTGACTTCTTGACGTGAATCGCACTATAGAATATTGGTGGGGAGTTCTGAAACACTCTGTATAATATAACAACAACATTACATCATCGGAACAAAGTAGCATGAATAATAGGTTCGAGAGTATAGTAGTGTAGTAGTAAGAAATTCTAATAATGGAATGAAGGAATATAACGTATTTTTATATTTCCTTCAATATTTTTCATTCCTTCCTTGGATGTTTATTATTATCATTATTATAACTATTTTCTAAAATGAATTATTGAATAAACTTTCAGAAAATTTATAACAATTATTTTAGAACGGTAAAATTTAAATAACGTTTTTCTGATACCAAGGTTGATGTAGAAATAGAGGTGAATGGAATATCTGTGAGCAATTGAATAAAAGTGTGTCTCAAATCACTCTAGCTAGTGGGTGGAACGGATGAATAAGTTGGGAAAGACTGATGATAGCCTGTATAAATATAGTATTAGGCACTCCCCTGCATCCATTGCACATGCAGATGTGATTTGCAAGGAAGTGCTCTGTGCAGTGCATGAAGGGATATGCCAGAAATCTAATCTTTTTTACACTGCATCGCCTAAATTTAGAACAGCAAACGCAATCCACCAGCGAGCAAACACTCTACTGACCTTGAAAAGCTGTACAAGTGATCTGCCAGCCAATACAATACTTGAAACGGCGCAGATGCTTTCAACTCTTGAACAAGCATGGTTTTATCGCCGTTATAAAATTACCTAAGAATTTTTAAAATTATTGTTCAGTTCTCTTGAAAATAATAAATGAATAGTTTCAGTGTATTTTATTAGTTTTTTCCTAGTTGCACATTGCTCTGTTAACCTTAATCTCCAATTAACAATCTTAATTCTACAATTATTGAGTAATCGAAATTTCAATTCCCTTTTGTGCAACCGGCTATGATTGTTTCTCGGGAATTTTTCCTTAAACACAAAAAAGTAGCATTGTTTTAGGTTCAGGGCTTTCAAATATTCCTCCTGAGTACTTTATCAGTAGTCGTATTCAATAGAATAGGTTTATCTGTTATTTTGAATTATAACCTCTTAGGTTAGGCGTGCAGATCCCAGGTTTATCTGTTATATTAGTAACAGTGTAGCTATACATCTTGCTTAACTCACACCGGATTGCATCTGTGTGCTGCTTCATAAGAAACTATGTGAGCATCAGCTGTTGAAAACGGCCCTGAATGAACTCCAATGTCCATCATCATCCTCCCATTAACAACGCACAAGCCCCAGAGCTGATGTAGGCATCACCCTCACGAAATATCCAATATTGATCAGTTCATTGACACCTTTCCAGTGAAGCTGTGGAGAATTGATCATAATGTTATCATATCCTGAAATCCATTCAATAATCATTCATCTGTCATTCATTCATCTGTCATTCCAATACAGAATCGTAGTTTCTCTCACAGATTCTTGTTTCGCCTCTCACATATTCATATAAAGTCGTCAACTGATGGAGTGCATTTTCATATTTATAGTACTATTTTATTCTCCAATACTATAAATCAGATTGTTAAGAATTTCACAGTTTTGCCGATCATATCGATTGCTATCGAGTATCGATTGTTGCAAAATGTTCAGCGATTTTTCCACACTTTCACCGGGAATTTAGGAGCGCTTTTCCGCAACCGGCGTGTCACATCGACACCCCGCTCTCATTTTCTCTCTCTTGCTCCTTCTCTTTCTCTCTCTCTCTCTGTCACCTTCTCTCCCTTTATCTTTCTCTTTCTCTGTGTCCGGGGATCAGTTTAATCACACTGCACTGACATCGGTGCAACGACCTCAGGAGAGAAATTAGGGAATAGAAAGCAAGCGGCCGCCATGCCTTGCAAACAACGCCACTCAGTACAGGTACACACAGCTATTGTACGGTAATTGTGTTGACATTTTAGTTGGCAGTAGACGACGCAATATCTCCACCACTGCTAACCGAATCTCTGCCGCGCTGCTTACGACAGCCGACTGCGGTTATAGTTGAGCAGTTCTGTTTGTGTTTTCACAGCTCAAAACTTGGCCGAAAATGAGCATTTCTCTTGTTTGAGTAGTAGACTGAGCGCCTCAACTAACCACAGACCTTTCAAGACTCAAATCCAATAAGTCATCGCACAAAACATAATAAGGAAAGGACTCTCTACCACAGTTATATCTCTACTGTAGTCCTAACTCCGCCTAATGGAGTTTTATTTCCTTTTCAATAATGTGTATGATTAGCAGATAGGTACACGGTTTCAATATTGAAATAAGCTTTAATTTCTTACATGTAACAAAAATTCGTCAATTCTCAAATAACTTGAAGTTAGAATTGTTTGTTAGAGACAATTATTGAAAAATGTTAATAATATCTCATCAACAATAAATAGCTCTTCTAGATTGATTAGAGATCAAACTTTGTGGAACTGATAGCAAGTATTCCACCCAAACAATGAGTGAATGCTCAAGTAAGTTCTAGTATAGGCGAATTGCCTACAATTATTTATTTATTCAGCCTACAATCAAATTATTAAGTATTATAAATTAAATTTAAATTGATCCTGGTATTCGAAAACCATTTGAAAACAGCGAATGATGTCAAGAAAGTCCGATCAATGTAAGTCGAATTGATTCAGTGTCGAAATCAATGGAAGAATCAATGGTTCTAGTTGAGCACCAGGCAACTAGTTTATTTTATAAATATAAACTATTGTATGGTATATCATTGTAGTCTGTGTAGTCCATAGTATTGTATTATAGAGATAGGCTGAACCCGTATAGGCTATCTCCATCACTAACTGAACACTCCAGAACTCCAAGCTCTTGCTAACTTGGAATTTTTCAATTTTTATTCACTCGTTTTTGATGCAGTTGATTGACGTGTCTGGTCTGTAACTATGTTGAGATAATCTGGGCTATTATCTCTAGTTTTTTTCTCAATGTCGAACATCCTAGGAATTCCGAGAATCGAATTTTCAAAGTTGGCTGGGCGCTAAACGTGGAGTTTGCGCCATAGATGCGCCACATGATGGGGAGTGTCCCTTAATTAAGTTATCAAAAAGTCGTTACTGAGATACACGCAGCCAGCTTGCTGCAGCGGTGCTTAATTGCAACCTTTGCAAATACCAAACTACACAAAATGGTTGCTGAATTCTCTCTCCTTTATTATTTTTATCCTTGTAGCGAAGGGAGGGTTGTCCTTGAACTTTACTGACGAAAATAAGACTGAAGCTGAGACTATCATTATCGACGAAATTAATCAATAGGAGTTGACAAGCTTTAAAGGCTAATTGATCTCTATTTATCCAGCTCAGTTCAAGACGTTTTACGATATTCTAGTAGATGGCGGTAGTAGTTGGGTCATGCTTGTCAGCCATGACAGTGACATATCCGCAAGCTCCGCCTACGCTTTCTGATTGGTCGAAAGATTGAAACGTCTTTAACTCGGAATTCGGCCAGTAGGTGGCAGTAGCTGTTGGTTTATTTACTTGCTTGCAAGCCACACACAGTAAGCTCCGCCTCCTCTTTCCTGATTAGTCGACATTTTTATGAGAAGCTAACTCTAAATTCGGCCAGTAGAGGGCAGTAGCTGTCGGGTCATCCTCTTATTCGCTTACAATGTGAGTAACAACAAATTCCTCCAGTTTTAGTCAACATTAAATTTTAACTTCATGCAATTTATTCATTGAGCAGAGAATACAGCTGATTTTTTCATCCAAATTAATTATCATTTCAACGGAGATTTGAATTTCAATTTGTCAATAATTTAATTAATTAATAATTTAAATTATTAATTCAATTGATTTAATTCTAATTTCATTATTCAACTTCTTCATTGTTCCATACCTTACAGATAGCCAAGCCAATTAGGACCTTTTCCTACCACTTCAATTTCAATTTAATTTCACACACAAAACAAAGATTTCACCTTGAATTTTCACCTTCTAATAGCTTGAATGGTTTGTTGGGCTTAAGTTTGGAATCATAATTTCTTTCCAGGATTGTTGATTATGTAGAGTTCATGTATGTTAAACATTTCTTAATGAATTAGTTAACCTATAAATGATTGTATGATAGCATGCGATGATATTGAATTTTCATTTATTTATTCAACTTCTTTATTGTTTGGTACAGGAAAGTGATAGCGATTTATGTTGAAATCAGGGAATGTGAGTTGAGAATTTCCTCCCAATTTTAGCTCAATCTTCTACATCTACTTCTTTCAGTGATGATCAATCATTATAAATCTTCAACACCTACATCAACATCAACAATCTTCAACATCATTATAGATCCAACACCAACCTTGGCAGTGTGTGACTGTGCAACTGAACTGAGACCTCATTCATCATTATTAATTGACATCCAGCGAAAGACATCCACATAAAATATTGTTATAATTATTATTTATCACTTCTGAATTCAACAATACATCTCAACCGATAACATTTACGATCAGTTGCACGAAAATGATCAAGGATTGATAGTAAATTGTCTATGATCAATCACAATGTGTCGAACGATACAAGAAGGCAAGGTGTCAGCTGTTGCAAATAATGTGACCTTATAACACTTCGTTGCTTCCTTCTCTGATATAGAAAGGTCGACAGTCAATTGAGACAATGTTCTGTGAGTGGAGGGACTGGAAGATTTTCTCGTTAGGGACTTTCTGTCAAGTCAGTCAACTCGGCATGAATGGAGGCACAGTCAGTCAGCTGCCAATTGCGACGGTCAGTCCAAGGTCATGGGTGCCCAATTCGTGAGTGGAGCTGCGCAGTAGAAGAATAAATTAACGCGCAAGGACACACTGAATGCACTGTCATTGGGGAACAAGTCATTGCACTTGAGAGGGAAATCGAAGCGGACTTCATGAGGAATAGCTTGGGTGGCTACCTGGTTTTCCGAATTATCATTTGGTCGTATTGATCATTTCCAGTTCCGAAACAAAGTGCACTGTCATTGTCGAACAAGTCAGTCATTGCACTTGGAAGGGAGACATAAGTGTACTTGACCATATTTTTTTTGCTGGGGGATGATGCCCACATAAGCTCTAGGCTTGTGCGTGGGTCATGAGAAGGATAATGATGAGAGATGAATGGTCCTACAGCTTTAGGTGGGTTTCGAACCACCGGGAAGCGATTTATTGTTCGTGAAGAATAAGTATAGAAACACATTTACATGGCCGTTTGGGGCTACCCGGTATGCCGCCTGTCACATGGTTATTATTGTACGACCAATTCAATCAGCTTATTAGAAAACAAAATTTAATAGCGCTTAACAATATTTTAATTCACATGACATCTTTAATATTGAATTGAATTATTCAATTTGATCATTCTTATTGCCTCGTATAACACTGGTGTCTACCACAATATTCACGGATATGTTACTGAATATTATTATACTAATGTCTGACAAAATCTTGATTGTCTAATGATTATTCTCGATTATAAACAATTAATCATGTTTGTAACTAATTAAATTCAAATAAGTATAATATAACATGATTATCTCTCAACGTTATCCTTCCTTTGTTTTAATGTTTGTTAATTATTATTGTTTTCTGATTTGGCAATAAATCTTTCCTTCCCTTCACCTACGCACAAGCCAAGAGCCTATGTGGGCATCACCACAGAAATTAAAACATTACCATGTACTGTGCATTGTTGTTCAATCAATTGATTGAGTTGGTTGAACAAATGACCAAATACGATGATTTTCCACTATAAGTCAAGCTATTGATCACGAAATTCTACTCAAGTTCTCTCCTCACTTCTACTGAAGTCATTATACAGTGGTCATTACTGTATTTAATACTGCTTATTATATACTGAGTTCTGTTTTTCTTCGAAATTTTCCGAACGTGTCAGGACTTATTCCACGCAAATTGACTTCCAGGCAACCCTTTCGAATATTCTGTTCTTAAGTCACAACTTGTTTTGCGATTTTTGTTACGGTCTGAAAACAATTTACCGGAAGAGGGAGTTTGTGCTAAGCCAGGATATATTCACAAAGAAAGCTGTTTGCATTGAAAGCACTTGCTAACAATGAATCAGTTGTCTATAGATTATACTGGCATCTTAAGCAAGCGCTTGAAACAAGCTTTTTTCTTTGCAACCTACACTAATCTAAATTACATTTATGGTTTTTCATTTTCTTTATGAAAAAAATGAATTGAATGAATGGTTTGGATCTAATTTTAATTTGAACGTTTCAATTGAATAGACGATGAATATCCAGTGATTCATTGAAGATTTTCACTTTTTTGTCGCTTACTAAATAAATTTGTTTCCTCCAGGTACTGTACCAGATGATGGCTGACGTTGGATTTCTTTGAACTATTTAATTTGTGAGTACAATCACCAATTTATTAATTAATTCAGAATTATATTTCATATAATTATGATGGTTGAATTTGATTCATACTTGTAAAATGATTTACTGTAACTTGAGGTTAGAATCAGGCTGGACTCATCTATTTTCATAAAATCTGGTGGACCTATACTTCCTCTATAACATACGTATTTTGATTACAATATCTATTTGGCTCTCTCTGTATCTATGAAAAGTGAAACTTTATTATCTCTATAATTTCCTATGCTGAATAATTTTCTATCAAATGAAAATGTTCAACGTTTGTTCCACTGAATTTGATTGCCAGATTAATAAAAAAAAGTCATAATCAATTCCCTCTGAAGGATACTTCTGGTATACTATTATCTTCGAGGACACTTTCATGTCAAATAACTTTGTCACTGTGGCTGCTTTTTTTTATTAACTGAATTTAACTGCGCGAAACATGATATAAAGCCACACTAGTTCGATTCTTGAGTAAATATTATGACTCTAATGGCGACCGGTTTAAAAATTTTATTCCCATTCCACATTTAGAATGTCGTTAAGGAATTATTACCCAACAATTCGTTTTGATCCTCTCCAAGCGTCTAATTCGTTTTCAGTGTTAAATCTGGACAATGTTCATTCATTTTTTTGGTCTACAAGTTGATGACAACATCAATATGCACATCAGATGAAAACTGAACACTGCAGTGACACGCTACTAAAACACTAACCTGCTCAACAAGTTTGAAACTGAAATGAGAGAATAAAAAAAGTGATCACTCAACAAAGCAAGGCATGAAAGCATACAAGGACTTGACAATCCTTGAAACAGACTGCTGAAGGTCGAATTGAAAATTCACATTATTTCTGGCTATTATTCACCCAACAAACTAACTAGAACTTCCGTTCAGGTTCGGAGAGTTCTTTACTCTCATTTGAGCTAATTCTATTTTCCTCATTATCTTAGTCTCTAAACAACTGAAGAGATAACACTTATACTGTAGTCTGGGACCCTACTTATATTACAGAATTCACAGTTTTTCAATTATGGGATTAATATTTTGTGAGGTGTATGATTTATTTTCATCAAGATATAGTGTTAATTCCCAAAATAAGTTTAGTAGCATCACCGTAACTCTTAGTTCCAACTACTGTGCTAACTTCAGCATGCAACTATCTACAATTTTGGTTGCAGAAATTTAATTTAGTTTGATACCTTGAAGTAATTAGCTTTAATTTATTAATTATAGATTAATAATCATTTGTTGAATCAATCTAGTAGGATCAGTTTAGTAGGGTTTTTAGTCTGATCAAAATTTATTACTAAACTATAGAATCAAATATGACAGATAATACAGTATCAATATCAGATTGTTGATTGCATGGTATAAATCAACATAGAAATTTTCATTATATTTCAATAAGTGAAGCGAATATTAAATAGTCATACGGGATAATACCCATTATACACGATTATTATCATTATTCATGATCATTATAAATTATCCATGATACATCGAAATATTGACTGGTTACTGTTACTGATGTTTTTGGTGGAAGAACAAGAACTATCAGTTCTGTAGAAGATTCCTTCACATTATCTTACGTGCCTTACAACTCCATGGCCGTTTTGTCTTTAATAATAACTCTTGAAGGAATATGACTATACTAGTGAATATACAGGGTGTTTCAGAACTCTCTACCAATACTCTAGGGCATTGTTTCTGAGTGAAAACCATATCTAAATATCATACTTGAATTGTCCAGAAGTCCTTAGTTACTCACACAGCTGCCATTTTGTTTTTTCACTTATTATTTTTTGGTGAAACATATGGAATTGAAACTTTGCACCAACATTTATGACAACTGGACAAAGCTACAAAAAAATTATGACAATTTTTCAAATCCATAAAACAAAATGGCGGCAATTAAAAATTTTGTTACTTGAATAACTCGGAAACCGTTGATATTACGAAACTTTTACAAAATAACTTTTTTCAGTAAATTTAATAAAAAATCTATTGAAACCATATTTGTTGCGATTGGACATATTGAGACATCAGCTTCAGTGAAAGGTGACCGCTGGAGGTTACTTGCACTTTTACTGTCTTTAAATTCACACAAAATAATCTAAAATCGTTTGAAAATAACATGCAAAGCAGACGGAGACTGTTGCATTGTTGTAGCAGACTTCAACCGCAAGCCCAGGATGCACTGCAACCAGCCTCCAGCGGTCACCTATCACTAAAGCTGCCATAACAAATGGTGATCTATCCTTCTAGGAATACAGGAAAATGATATATCCTTCAAAACCGAAAGCGCCAGCTGACAATAAGTATGACATAAATTTGAAAAACTATCATCTCTTTGCCAATGTCGTGCCAACCTCTACCAAGGTCATGGGTTTGTTGAAATATGGTCGCGGGGACCTTCTAGCACCTACTAATATGAATGGTGATCTTTTCTTCTAGGAATACAGGAAAATGATATATCCTTCAAAACCGAAAGCGCCAACCGACAATGTGAATGACATCAATTTTAAAAACTATCATCATCCTCTCCACCAAGGTTGTGCACTAACAAGGAAACTATATGATTGTTGAAATATGGTCGCTGAGACCTTCTAGCGCCTGCTCATACGAATGAGGAAAAGATTTTCAACAATTGTTTTCAGCACTAGTGTACTTGGATAATTTATTGTTCTTCAAGGTGAAAAAAGTCAGAGTACAGTCAGTACTCGCTGGTTATTTCATTCTTTTATTTTATTTGGGCAATCAGTGCTAGATAGTTAGTGAATTTAACTGTTATAATTTCTCAAATCGGAAGCGTTACAGTAATAAACAAGAAGTGTTGTGTTTAACGCTTGAGCTATTTTCAATTGCGGTGAAAGGAAATGTCAGAATGAAATGGAAAGTAAACAAAACGTTTTATATTGGCGTTGACCTCCAGAAATCAACCTGGGTGATGTTTTTTATCATTTGACTGGATAATACTTAGAAACAAGTAGATTGCTTTAGTACTTGGATCAAAATTAGGGATTTTTCCAATCTTTTGTTCCAAACGTGTTGTTGATTCTCACTCGTTGAAGTAAGCCAATGTTTCTCAATTTTTGAATAATATCATTTTAATTATAATTTATTAACATGAATAACTATCTAATACTATATGACCTATTTCCTCCCATTCCTACCTATTACCTTTTCCTTCACCTATTCCACACAGCAAATTATATCATGAGTTCATGACTTGTCCATATGAGGCTTGTGTTCTAGGCTTGTGCGAGGGTAATGAGAAGGGTGTTGATTAGAGAAGAATTATTAAACAACTGTTTTTAAGCAGCAGATCATTTCAAACTTATTAATTGAAACTACACAACTCTCAGTGCACAAAGCCTTATTTTGCTCATCCACTACTGTATATTATTTGTTAGTACAGTACATTGAAACGTTGGAATATGTCTAACCATAGACTAACTAACTGTATAGTTAGTCTTTACCCATAGTATAGTTAGTCTATGGTCTAACTTGATATTTCACTGTTGGACCAATCTGCCTTGAAATCACCAATTATGATCAATAAAGCTCTCCAGAGCTACAAGCTCTTCTCTTGTGCATCATTTCAAATTCTGAAACCCCCTATCTTGTTTATCTACTATTGTATGTTATTTGTGGCTATATTGGAATCTGTGTTTTTCCTATCTCCATGTTTCTATGCAAATACTTCTCCTTCTTTCAAACAATCCGCCTTGAAATCGCCAATCCTGTATTATGATAAATGAAGAGTCCGATCTCACAAGGTGTCAAATCATCTATCGATAAACTGAGGATATAAAACCAGAACTTCAATAACATAAACTTTGTTATTACGCGATAAACAACCTATAGTACTACAAGCACCGTGGCGAACGCGACTGGCCAATCGTCCATCTTAAATACCGTTCCCATCCGGCGGGACCAAAAGACGATCACGCTTCAACCACTGGTTACAACAGCTCTTCTCTTGTGGGAGGTGGAGTGGTGAGGTATACCGGCACAGAACTCGGTCAAAAACGTGTGCACCGTCAGTGGCGAACCGGAACCCCATTCACCTACTACCAACTACAACATATATTCATATACTATCTTCATCTTGAAGGTTCAGGGATCATCTACGAAGGGTCATTGACCTGTTAAGGTGGAGTGCACTGTAGGTAACTGATAGTTATATACAACAAACTTCTTGTGTATGTATACATACTGTATATAACTATAATTTTATATAGATCGTGTGTTAGATTGATAACTGATGGTTATATACAACAAACTCTTTGTATATACTGTATATAACTATAATTTTATATAGATCGTGTGTTGGATTGATAACTGATAGTTATATACAACAAACTTCTTGTATATGTATACATACTGTATATAACTATAATTTTATATAGATCGTGTTGGATTGAACCCCCTCCCACCGTCCATTGTTTATGAGTTGCTGGCTCGCGTTACCAGCTTGACCTGATAAGTGCCGTCATAATCACAACAACAGCAATAATGATCGTACCAGCAACACCTCTCCGTTTTAACGGGTGAGGCGACTCGTTCTCCGTCTTCTTGATGCTATTCATCTCCTCTCGCACCTTTCACCTACTTTTCAGTGCACCGCCAAGAAGCTCTCTCTGCCGGCAGAATAACGGCGCCAACGCGATCTCTCTGTCGCGATTTATTCGGCGTGGAATAATATCCAGCCACCTACATGTCACGGAACGTGTAACGACACAAGTCATACACTATTCAAATATGCAACGCCTTTCCCCAGGGGTGGTACAATGTAGAAGATTTTCGTGTGATCTCACTATTTTAATAGAGAACGCCACCAACGCCTCTCTAGGCGAATAGGTCAGGAGAATACCGTGTAACAATTATTTCTCCCACTATTTTTAACATGACATAGAATATCGACACAGAACTCGGTCAAAAACTTGTTAACTTATATGATATATTTAATGTACATATATCAAATACTTAATAATAAATGCTGAATCTCGCAGATTATTTAAAAGGTATTTTTAAAAGTTATTCTTTGAAAGGTCTTCTTTAAAAATGTAAAGACTTTGTAAAGGTCTTTAAGCCTTTTACCAAATCACTGTTTAATTATTACCGAAACAGCTGATTTCTGACAAGTTAAAAGGATCGTGCTATATGTGTGTGAATATCCTGTTATGGTTAAGTGATACGAGTGGAAAATCCAACGAAAGGAGTATGTTGTATAAATATGCAACGAAATATGATCTTTTCAAACCAATTTAAATGTTATTCACTACCACAGACTAGGTATAACCTATAAACTTATACTTGATTAGATGTTACTTCCTTATCAGAATACATTGTTTCATTTTACTTATTTCTTGTTCTATATCTTACTCTAGAACTATCTATCATCGCCTTTCTAGATGTTAGTCAAAGAGTTCAAAGTACTCTTCAATGATCAAAAAACTATCTTGAGAATGGAACACCTACAACCTCTTTCTAGATGTCTTCAAAGGCTCACAAAGTTTTGGAAAAGGCAGGCTACACTACAAGAACTCACCGCAAGTAATAATGAATGAAATTCCCACAAATTAAAAATAAATGTGTTCTCCCAGTAATGAGTATAAGGGCCGCTTCATGAGCTCGGGATTTAGCCAAGTCCTAGACTAAAACGGGTGGCTATCGTAGCATCGAGACAAACGTTTGTCTCGACAGGTTAGTGGGTGAGCAGCATAGAGAGCCCTTGGTACATAGTGTCGAGGCTAACGTTTGTCGATGCTACGGTGGTCACCCGTTTCAGTCTAGGACTACAGCTAAATCCCGAGCTCATGAACCGGCCCTAAATCTTTCTTGTATCTTTGAGGTAATATTGTAGTCGACTGCTACGTGGGTGGGTAATACCGTATTAAGTGATCAAAGTATTTGCAATTGACACAATATCTATCATTTTTAAAAATCGCGCCAACGCAGTCATCACATGATACACTGCAATCGGGTCATATCCTGCATCCTGCAATCCTGTTTGTGCAGGATCCGGTTCACTTGCAGCATCCCACTTCGATTTTAATATTCGATTGAGAGTCGCGCTTCACTGCACTTCCGGCTTGTTAAATGTTTCTGTTGCATTAAATGCTTGTTTGGGTGCAACTGATTTATGCAGGCAACTTGTAGCGACTAGTAGAAGGCCAGTATAGTGAGAAATCACTTTCTTCGGAACACTTTTCTTGTTCGTATAGTCGCTAAACGACTTCAATACATTCACATTTCTTGACTTCTAGCCTTTGTGTAGGTAGGATAACAACTTTGTACAATCATCTTATTGAACAACTATACCTAACACTATACACTAAACATAATAGTGCATTATGGTGAAATTGTAACTTATGTATCCAGTCAAATAATGATTAACTGACAATAATTATTTGAGAATTGAGATTTTATTGTATTCAAGAAGAAATTCGACATTAGTAACTATAATAACACTCAACGAGTTCACCCCGTGCAGCGCAAAGCGCCGCTCACTTGAATTTTCTAAAATTCTTAGTTTTAAATACAGTAGTTGCTATTTTGACTATCTGCAGCTGACAGCAGCTCAGTCGTACCAATGAAATCCTACCTTGTACAGTGATTACTGGTCACTGTACTACTTTTAGAAAAAACTTTCTAAGCTCTATCTATGGGGAATTTAACAAACTAAACTCAATTAATAACAGTACATTTTATGCCAACAGATAGTGCCACAGGAAACTATTTGAGGTTTTTATCAAAGTTCTCCTATTTAAAATGATTATTTTTGAAAAACAAATAGAGCCTGCAAAACTTCGATTTTTTATCTATCTTTTGGCGCAAACCGCATCAAAATCGGTCCACTCAATCTTCTCCACGAACTTTCCAAAGTCGGACACAAAATTATTTTCATATATAAGATAACATGAACTAGAAAAATAACACACTCAAAAGTTTCATAGTCAAACAACAACCAAATAAATATTATTCACTATATTTGACTTCAGGTCTAGAACTTGGCGTTCGTCTAGGCAGGAGCAATGTTGACAGCCAAATATCAGTATGAAAATATGGAATAAGAATCTTGAGATGCTCTTGCAGCATCCTGGAGTTACGCGCTTGGTAAGTCCAGTCTGAAAAGAGGGATTTTCGTCCCAAAGTGCCAAGTGAAGCTGAGTTGAACTGATCTGTAATTCATATTAGTTGTTATGGCCCGGGTGTTCTTTGCTCTTATCTCTTCTTCTTCTTCTTCTTCTTCTTCTTCTTCTTCTTCTTCTTCTTCTTCTTCTTCTTCTTCTTCTTCTTCTTCTTCTTCTTCTTCTTCTTCTTCTTCTTCTTCTTCTTCTTCTTCTTCTTCTTCTTCTTCTTCTTCTTCTTCTTCTTCTTCTTCTTCTTCTTCTTCTTCTTCTTCTTCTTCTTCTTCTTCTTCTTCTTCTTCTTCTTCTTCTTCTTCTTCTTCTTCTTCTTCTTCTTCTTCTTCTTCTTCTTCTTCTTCTTCTTCTTCTTCTTCTTCTTCTTCTTCTTCTTCTTTCTTCTTCTTCTTCTTCTTCTTTCTTCTTCTTCTTCTTCTTCTTCTTCTTCTTCTTCTTCTTCTTCTTCTTCTTCTTCTTCTTCTTCTTTCTGCTTCTTCTCTTTCTTCTTATCTGTTCGTTCAGCTTTCCACTAAAATTCACATCACACTCTTCCTTCCTATCATCATTCACGTCATTTTTTCTTCTTCTTTCTACCAATGCTTCACATTTCCTGGTCAAGTGGTAAATTATCATCAAAATAATAGAATAATCAAGATATTATGCACGTTCCTCTTTTGTATATTATGTATCCTTCCTGTTTTATTTGGAATAAAGTTGAATTGAAAGGTGAATGCTCATAAGAAGCAGAAACAGAATTTCCTACGGTGCTTCTTTCTGTTCAATGCTTGTTACATTTCCTGGTCAAGTGGTAAACTATCATCATAATAAATTAGTATAATCAAATATTATGCACGTTCCTCTTTTGTATACCCATAATATTCATGTATTCTCATCAACATTATTAAAATTGAAATTAATGGTGACATTTTCCCGTTAAAACTAAATATGCAGTAAAATTATCATACATATTTGGATGTTCAGTAAAATAAAACGATATTACTTTCAACAATACCATAGCAACTTGGAGCTCACAAAATATGGCTGCATTCAATTGTGTATTGAGAATTGTAAATGTCTCGTGACATCTATCGGCTAAACACCCCAGCAGTAGTTTTAAAAATGCCACCACGTAGCGCTTTAAAATTATGAAAATTACTCCTACTGATTACTCGCTTACCGTTAGAGTAAAAATTGTTTTTGCTCGTGTCCATTGTCATTAACTTGTATGGAGAATTCAGTGGTGTTTGAATTGACATTTTGGCATTTCCCATAATGAGAAAACATATTAATGTGATATCTAATATTTGTACAGTAATGACGTGTTCAGTAATTAAAGTGAAACAATCACTTAAGTTCAGTAAATTGAACCACTATTTAAAGTTATTTTCATTTTATTGTTATGAGAAATTACTATTCCTGAATGTAATTATTTAGAGAACTATTGATGGATAAATATTGATTTGACTATATCAAAATTCATTTTTGAGAAACTGTGATTTTCAATATGTCCCTTCTCACTGGGATAGGAACAATGAATTTCAAGTAGAAACAATTTCTTGGATACAAGCGGCTATTTTAGATCCCATCTCAAGCTTAATAATCTTCTGCCTGATTACGAAGAAAGTGAAATTTGATAGGGACTGTTCTTTTTTCGACCACAGATGATACCTTTTGAATAAACCGGTTCTGGCTGCCCCAAACCATGTAATCGGGAGAAGGCTTATCCCTTGTAGGATAGTGAGATTAAGTTGAACCCATGGAATGCAGTAATTTTCCATGGAATTTCCGGTGAGTCTGCAGCTATATCCGTTGCTAGATTCGTGGAAAAGTACCGTAGAATATTTTTAAGTATTATTTTTCTGGCTGGTGATTTTGAAATACAAATATAAATAGTAGAATCGACAAAAACATTGTGTTTTCATTTAATTATTATGTAACAGTTCTACAATCTCAATAGTGACTCTTTAGAATTTTTAAATATAAAATTATCAATTGATCACTTTTTCAAGTTCAGGTATTGGATAATGAGATAGAAAAATGACTTTATTTTTACTTTTTACAATAAGTGCTGTGGGCGAAGTTGTGGAACAAATCTCCATCTTCCACTTGAGTTTGTACGTTGAACTACCTATCTTTTATAAAATTCAGTTTGAAACAATAGATTAGTAGATTACAGTTTTCAATTTGCAAAAAATTCTATTCCAACGTATATAAACTCTGACGCATTACGATTTTGCATGAATAAAAAACGTTTTCCTATTCTTCTCCACCTTTTCAACAATATCATTCTCATTGCACAACTGCACTAACAAGAATCGCAAACAATTCTCATGTAGATAATTTCTGACGCACTAGCTTGGTACTATAATTCTTTTGTTGTGCGAATTTTGAGTGGAGGTGCGCGAGCACTGTCAAACAAAAATGACGGATGACATTGAACGTGACGTGTGTTAGTTGAATCAGTGTAGATGGCGCTGCTAACCTGATGAACAAAGAAAAAAGAAACAAAAAAAAAGCAGCTTTGCGCAGCTAGATGGATGATTTTGGTGTTGATGATGATAGTGATGATAGCGTGCATCATGATTTGAACTGCCCCCCTAGGTGGTGTTTGGGGGTGGGAGAGGGGGATTTCAAGTGAAAGAGTGAGTGAGAGAGATTGTAGCTGATGTGAACGACCGCTACGCAAGTTGGGTGCGCAGCTACACTAACACCAACACACACATACACCAGGCTCTGGCCCGGACCTACCTTAATGCGAAATAGTGAGTGAAACTAATGCCTGTGCCGTGTTGTACAGCTTGAAAAGAGCACCTTCATTTGCTGCACCAACCAAACTCCATTCCCCCCTCCCTTCTCCGTCGCACCCTCTCTGTACCCTAACAATGGCCAAATAATGCTTTTTACACTTTGGATGATGATGATGATGATTAGAACGTGCGCGCGCGCGCTCGCGTTGCACCGCCACCAAATATAATAACCTAGCACAATGTGCCTCTTCTCTTCAAGGTCATCATTACACTATCTTTGGTTTGGCCCGGCCGTACAGTTTAGGCCTTGGCATCCACAGTGTGAGTGTGTTGTACTGTCAAATTGCGTTTCAAGGTTCGTCTCTTTACTGCAGCTGAAACGTGTCAGCCGCGCAAAGCAAGATTGATGATCATCCCGTTTCGCAAATCGTTGCTGCGAGAAGCCTCTTTGATGTGCAGCTAATCACGATGCATTGCCAAGCCTAGTGTCGAACATTCTTTCTAGTGTGGAGTTTTCGTTCTATTCAAGTTTCTCAGTCAGTTGCACAAGTGGAGTTCAAATTGGTTGACTGTTGAAGCATTGCTTGATTTTTTATTGATTTTCTCGCATCAGAAATAGATTTGTTGGCTGTCAATACATTGCTGAATATTGTAAAACATGTATATAATTTTCCTTCATCACTCATTAGAAATCATACACTTCACTTGACTTCATTCATACATCTATCATTTATAGACTGTTTGGGACTATTTACCTTGTATTATTTTGGATTAATATATGGAAATTATTAACTTAGTTACCTTGAGATACAACTTGGTTTGCTATCAATACATCGCTAAGATTTCTTATACTTTTTTTTTAATCGTATGGCTTTTTATCGGTGGGAGACCAGTCTATAAATTTTATAAGGTTCCACCTCGCCATTAAATTTTTATATCGGTCACTATCCATCAAACAGTCTATAAATTTTATAGACTGTTTGGGATTATTAACATGATTATTATATGATTATTAACTCAACAAATACAACTCTCACCGAGTGACCACTGATCTTACAACATTTCTTATACTAATAATACCTACTGATTTCCACACACATTTGAATTTTTTTAAACACTTGAAATAATTGGGATTCGATTGGAATTATTTACTTACCTAATGTCATTTAAATGTGAACGATGATTGTTGAAGATCGCTTCTAATGAATGGAAAATCGAAAAATTTCGCGTAACCTCCTCCAATCACTTTTATTAGAGAGAAAATCCTGGAATTAATACATTCTAAGCTAATTGAAACACTGATTTACATTTAATTACTGATGCTAATTTTTTAATAATATTTAGAATTATTTTCTACTTACGTTAATTCATTCAGAAAATAATCATCTCCCTCTTTCATGGTCGATTGAAATATTCAAAATTCCTGATTTTTCAGGAAAAATCTGAAACTGGTAGAATGACTTGAAAAGCTACCAATGGGAGTTTCATTGAGAATTTTCTCCTTGAAATCCATCACATTGACAATTTTCCTCAATATAAAGATGAAGATGGGGTTTCGCACTAATTCAACACCCAAGGGCAATTTATCACATTTCTAGCCATTCAATCTACATAATTTTAAGGATTACGAAGAGGCTCTTGTAATATTTTAGCAGTTTTTGATATGACAGCTACCTTCACTTGTTCATTATTGATTGGCAGCACTATTTACTCTTGACATTAATTGAATTAATTGACAAGAATTTCAGAGCTTTTCTAACTTATAGCCAAAGTCTATTTTTTCCACGTCCTTTCTTCTGAATTTCCAATTTTGAATAATGATATTTGTCTTAGAAATCATCTATAGTTGAATCTCTCTTAGTGTTTTGTGTTTAAAATATTCCGTCAATGAACAAAAATCTTGAAATGGATGTACTTCCCTGATTTACACTACAGTTAATTTTTTCCACTAAGAATTATTTCCACTATGGTTGCAATTGCTCACTCAGTGTTTGAAACATTCTTCCATGGAGGAAAACTACTACACGGAGTTCACTGAACAATAATTGGAATTTGTTAAATAAATGAATTGAATTTGTTCATATATACTAACCAAATATTTGGATTATCTCTTTTTTTTATCTTAAGGTTTTTATCGGAAAATTGCACAATTTACTGTGTCGGTCACCTATCCAAGAGCAGTCTTGAATGTTTGTTACTTAACCACATGATTACTTAGCAACTGCTCTCACCTAGTGACCACTGATATTACTCTTATTAAAGATCTCTTATTAAACTGACAAAAACAAGAGTATGAAGTCAATCAATGGAGAAGGTCAACAAATTCACTTATTTAAAATTATATTATAAAGCAGAGATATTCCTGCGCTTGAATTTATTCAAGTTCTATTCAATTAAATATTCAAGTTACTCTGTACATCTATTACGCTATTCGCCGTTGGAAACGCCTGAACATACAGATATGCTTCCTGCAGTACACTCCGGTCGTGATGTTTGCTAGACCGACGGACTGCTCTCTCTAGACTACTCTCTGTAGTCTACACTGGATGCCGATTGCTCGAAAGCCAACTAAATTTAACTGTGGTGAAATAATAGCTAAATAGAGATCTTGTTGCATTAGTTTTGTCAAAGGTCGTTATTTGACGGCGGTTAGATTTTAATTGTCTTCCGTGCAACAATGTTCATTTGTATTCATGAGAAAAACATTGGAACATATTTGATTTTGAAACATTTATACAAAAAAAGAAATCAAATCACTAGTACTCTACTTTATACTTTATTATAGGTTTAAAAATTGATCAATTTTAGCTTTTTTATAATTCATTGTTTTGTTTCAAAATTTACATTGAAAAATTGAGGATTTCAAACGCATTGAAGACAAGACAGTATATGATTAGCTATGACAGTCTCAACTAAACCAAGAATTCTAGTTCATGACGATTTCTTGATTTTTTACAGGAGATAGTATAGCTAAGGTCATTAAAAACATGAAGGTTCATGTCGATACTATAACAATTTACACAGTAGATACTATAGTTGCTAAAATATGATGTTAGTGGGTGAACTATTTTCTATTTTCTCATCTACAATCAAATGTTAATTCAAATTTTCTCAATGCATGTAAAACTGAACTATCACATTTCTTTTACTCCGAAACCCCACACCAATAAGTATAATTACATAATAATAACTATAAGTAGTATTTCTGTATTGAATTACATCAGTAACTGACTGTTTATCCTTCCTAAAAAATCACTATTGCAAATACCTGACTTTTTATAGAATTAGAACATTTCATGCTCTGAAATTGCTTATAATCTCTACATTGTATACAATATATGTGATCATAGATAAGTACTTACAAATATTATAGATTATTGGGCGTTTAAAAGGTGTAAAGCGTGTGTTATAATATTGTATATTATCCCTTCACCGGTATGCGATGTACACAGTTATTTTTGTGTATTCATTAAAAGGCGTACACGTATAAGTTGGTCATCATGCCTCTGATATTAGACATTCGACAGGTCACGATAATGTTGAATGCATGATAGAATAGCCGAGCAAATTTATGTAAACATGAAGTCACGTTATCAGATTTCATAAGTGCACGGTGTGAACTCACGCTAACGGGAACTCATCGATTTCCTTGATTGTTCCATACAATGGGAAATGGAAGAAGTGTCCTCCATTTTGAATTTCATCTATCAAATGAATAGACTGTTTGATTTTGATAGAGAATGATAGTTTGGGAAATATCGTATATAGAGTATAAGAGCAGAAGTTCAGTGAAGTAGTATCTAATAAAGTTTTTTTTTCAGGTAACTATCAACCATTTCCGTTCTTCTGCTGAGTTTTCTCATTGATCTTCTACCTCTTCGGTGAATAAGGTATTTTATCTAATCACTCCTAACTACTTAGGTACCAAATTATTAGTCCTAAATCTTTGTTGATAACTCTTACCTACTAATATAAGTCACCTTATTAGTTATTGTTTATAATCCTAGTCCCTCTGGCAAACAAGTTGTCTTATACCAATGGTGGTATCTTGTATTATAATATTGTCTTCTCTTGTTATCTTGCATTCCTATGTGTAAGATAAATTTGAATTTGAATAGCATGCTAAAGATGATTTCTGCTGTTGCCTTTCTATTGAAAGCTTCAAGCTTCGGTGATTCAACTCATCGTTTTATACTTTACGATTCCCAATTAATATAAGAAATTGAAAATTGATAAAAATAAAACTTATTGTAGTTCAAATGTGGTCCTTCTTTTCTTGGGTCAAGAATGAGAATTTTAGTTGAAGTTATTGAACCTATTGAAGTAAATTGAACCAATTTAACTCTAATTGAACAACACTGTTTGGTTCAAAACTATTGATCCAATAAGGAGTAAGCTAATCAGTTCTTCATATATCGAAAATTTCAATTAATTATATAGAATAGAGGAGATTTGAATTGAAGAACTGATTTGAACTCATCTACACACTAGACACGGATTATTATTAAAGCCTAGGAAGCTGTGCTATACTGAATATCAACTGCTCTTTTATTTTATTGAGTTTGATTAAAACTTCTATCATTCACAATAGAACTTCAATTTTACAAATTCCGATATAACGAGTTACCCGTTATAAAGTTCTCAAATCGAATGACCATGGAGCCTAAATAACACTAACTGAAACCTCATTTCCAGAAATATACCAATACAACTTTACAACCTTTTTTTTCTTGGTCTCTCAAGATATGTTTCATCGGGTTTTACTATTGAAAAAGTTCAAGTAATAAAGAGCAGCTTTGTATTGAATAATGTGGCTATAAGAGGAAGTGAAAATGACTGGTGGAGAATGTCTTGAATGGGACAATAAATAATAGTTGAGAAAAGATGTTATGCTAAGGAAGCAAGACCTAGAAAACAGAAATAGAAACGCAATAACTGACAAGTAAAGCTCCTACTTTCCACGCTTTTACCTTGTAATAGGAGTGGGGAGATAGAAGCTGTTGTTCAATTGGCGTTTTAGCGTTGTTGTTGTTGTGATTTTGTAATGCAGCGTGGGGATGCAATGAAGGAAAAAAGGTCAATGTACAACAGTTTACTATGTTGTGATGGAAATAAAGAAGGATGAAGAGAAGAAGGTGAAGAAGAATGAGAAATAGAAGAGAATAACATTGTATGAGAAATAATAATGGAAAACAGAGATATACGGAAAAGGAGGAGAAAGAGAAGAAGAAGAAGAAGAAGAAGAAGAAGAAGAAGAAGAAGAAGAAGAAGAAGAAGAAGAAGAAGAAGAAGAAGAAGAAGAAGAAGAAGAAGAGGAAGAAAAGGAAGAAGAAGAAGAAGAAGAAGAAGAGGAAGGAAGAAGAAGAAGAGAAGAAGAGGAAGAAGAGAAGAGGAAGAAGAAGAAGAAGAAGAAGAAGAAGAAGAGGAAGAAGAAGGGAAGAAGATCAAGAAGATGAAAAACAAGAACAATAAGAACAAGAACAGGAAGAGAAAGAACAGGATGGTCATCGAAAAGAACAGGGAGAACAATAAGAATGAGAGCAGCGAAATTAAGACAAGAGCATGAAGAACAGGAATATCAAGAAGAACAGGAAAACCAGAAGAATAATAAAAAGAACAGAAAGAACTGTACATGAACAAGAAGAAGACCAAGATGATGATGAAGAAGAAATAGAGTAGCTGTTGATGATGTGGTGAGCGAAGAAAAGCAGAAGGAGAAGATAAGATAGGAGAGCAGAAGGATCATGAGGACAAGGAGAGGAGAAGCAGCAGATGAAGATGAAGAGTTGTTGATGGAGAGGAAAGAAGAAGACAGGAGTGTGGAGCTGGAGGTTGATGATGATGATGAGGAGATGGAAAGAAGGAGATGATGATGGCAGCGGCGTTTGAATGAAGGTCAGCTGTTCATTGTGTTGTTGAGAAAGAGAGGTCGTTGACCCGGCTGACTGTGGTGGCTCTCCATTTGGGTCAAGGTCATCCAGAGAAATCGGCCAGACGCCTCCTCCTCTGACCCCACCACTGCCACTACCCTCCCCCCTCGGCCTCCGCACAGGTCAATGAACCCTTCTTGACGAACCGTCTTGCGCAACTGCAATAATTCTGAAACCGGCTGCCTGCTACAGGCCAAAGCAACAACAACAATGCATACCGTGCTTTGTTTGCTTGCTTACTGTTGGTTCTAGTAACAACACTTTTAGCTGAGATCAGTTTTTGATCTTAGATTATTCTAGATAAGTTTTCCTCAAAACAATTTGCAACTGAGATCATATTTTGATAGTACATTCAAATCAGCTTCTAGTAGATCAGTTCACTGTTTACCTAGCATCGCCATCAACTTAAGGTGGGTTTTCGTTACTGCGACCGAGTGCCGCAGCGGAGCCCGACCCAGCGTTGACAGATGCTTGATCACTTATGATCAGTTTTCAAAACAACAAGATAAGATCAGTATTGTAGTATTCATTGATTGCATCAGTTATCTTGAGGAACATTTTATTTCATCTGTTTTAGTGAATCCCCACTATTAGATCTAGATTTTTGATTGCATCTAGCAACACTGAGTCAGGCACTCTTTATCTTTATCATCATCATCATGAAATCAGATTTCAACCTTAAGATCAGTTTAATTGATTTATCTTTAATTAGCTTTTGATCTCAGACTACAGAGACTAGACCTAGCAACACTTTTTTGAGGCCGTTTTTGTTCTTGAACCAGTTTCTATTCTCAGGGTTTAAATACAAAAACAAAGCTTGTTACATGCGCTTGTTGTAGCTGTGTCTGAACACGCACACTTGCTACAAAACAGATTAAATATGCACAACTAATTCAATGTACGCCATTGTTAGCAAGAGTTTACAATATGAACAAGTGACGGTCTTAATAGTCTATCCACGATATTTCAATGAAAACGGCTCTCAGTATATTATACAGCACTGCCCAGGGTCTATTAAAATTTGATGAATTTGCAAATTTTCCATGAAATTCAAAATTTGGAGTTTGTATTTTCTGTATTGTGTTTGAATATTCTGGATTCATATGTTATTATTATTCAAATGTAAGCTCAAATTTGACTGTGATTGGTATTTTCTGTGCTACAGTTTTGTTCCGGTGTTTTTTCGAGTAAAGTGATTGTTTTCAAAATCAACTTTTTTCACAAACACACAAGATTACAAAATAGACAAAAAAGGAAAATTATAAATCAGATCAAACCACTGGCATAAGACATACCTTTGTAGCCGTTTAATAAGACGGTTTGAAGTTTTGTATCAGTGTTTTTTTCTGATTCTCTGTAGTAGGTATAGTCATACCCTATCATCTATGGTAGCCTACAGTATTTAGACTGTGATTATTTTTTTGAATGTCCAAAAACGTTCAATATTTTATTTAGATTACTTCAATATTCCAATGTTTATTGTCAATATAAAGATGATTGAGTGATTTCCGAAAAATATTGTCTCCAATAATGCTATGCACATTAGAATTTCTTGTAGATATTTTTCCAATGGAGTAAAACGACTTGAAAGTGTAGTTTCTACATTATAACGGAAGTATTCCGATCGATACTAAATGATATCACAAAGCAGCATGTTCTATGCCCTGTTTGAGGAAGTCGGCTCTTTGAATCGACACGACTGAAGCGAGACCATGTAGGGGGTCACAGGTCCAATGGAGAAGGGGGTAGGGCGTGAACATGCACAATGCTGGCATTTAAGGGACTCCCACGAAGGATATTAATCAGCTGTTCACAGCTATATAGATGAGTCAAAGAGGAGAAGAGTGCCAAAGAGGAAAGAGAGGAGAGGAGAGGTTGGGTTGGGAGAAAGCCCTGCACGACCGAAAAGAGAGGTGAACATTAAAGTGAAATGTCGTATTAATTTATCATTATTATAAGGTCACTTTTTCAACGACCTAACCTAACCCATTGGCTGGAATCGAGCCACGCTGAAGCGTGAAGCCAGTTATTTTGAACTTTCTTCATACTACATTCTTTGAGGGTGACTACATGTGTTTTTCCATTCGATTTAAATGCTGAATGTTTAAGGAAGTTGAATAACTAGTGTACTTTCCAACTCACATTACGTGAAAATTTAATGTCTAAAGCCTGTGCAATGAGAAAATTAAGAATGCTTCTTCGATGATTTTTTGTCAGTGATGAATTGATCATTGATCTTTTTGAAAGAAATGAATTGATCAATAGATTATTGTGTAATTTACAGAATACATAAATTATAAAATACAGTTATTTGAAAGGCAACAACAGAGTTGAATCTTAATTCTTTATTCTGATATATCTGATAGAATCAGATATGTTTATATGAATTTATTCCATTATTGTTTTTGACTAGAAATAAAACTTTATTTATCTATTTATAATCCGAAAGATGTGTTCGAGAAGTTTGTATTTATTCCATATTCAATGAATGAGATAGAATAAATGATTCCCTAAAACTTCCAAAAATATCCTTCATAACAAAGATGCAGTAACAAACTGGATCTAAATTAATCTAACCATTTTCAGCCATAGCGTACTAGAATGGAATTCTTATTCTTAGTAGAATCTACATTCTTTCCCACTGTACGTAGTCTACACATTTCTCCGAAAGGAATGCTTTATGGAGTGAGTAAGCATTTCTTCATTTAAGTAACCAACTGTTGAAGCTTATAAGGTGAAAATATAATAAAAGTCTCATTCACTCGCTTGTGTTATTCCGAGGAAGCTCTTTTTTCGAATAATAGAAGAAAATACACAAGATATAAGTTAAAAAAGCCTGCTAGGTAGCCGACTTTAGTAAGAAGAAATTAATGCCTTCATATGAATTTATTATTCGTAGAATAGTATTAACGTATAACGTATGGTAACAATAATTTATAGAATAAATTATTAAGCAATTATTTATAGTATATTGCTGGGTCTCGGGAGGGTTGCCTATCCTCATCCTGAAAACGGAATACAAAATAGAGTATTGCAAACTACAATGGAGAAGATTGTGGTGCACCTATTAATATTAGTGTTGAGGGTTGCCTAGTCAGAGCCTGAATTGACAATCTAAATACAGGACAGACAATGAATATTACATCTTCAATGTTCTAAGATCCAAGCAACAAATTTTCACTATGAGGTCGTTGGGTAACTGATGCAGTCATGTGAATAGAGAATTTGTTTTTATACTCTGGAAACATTATAAATAGTTGCAATGAGTTGTAACAATAATAATTATTCATTTTAAATTCAGGTGCCCTAACGAAGTGATCCAGTTTTAAAAATTATTTTCATATGTTGAGTTGCACCAATCGGGATCAACTACTTTGAATCAGTAGATCCCTGTCAATATTAGCATTGTAATGATCTTGGATCAAAGTTGATCTTGCATGGTGTACTTGCCTTCTGCATTTGGAAAAACAGTAGTACATTTCTTAGATTGTACAAATCTTGGATATGTAGTACAAGAAATAGACATTCTAAATTCCTTGGTTGAAATCTCATTAGGCACTGGAGTGAAACCTCTTAAACCGTTGCGAAGCGTGGTATACTTAACCGGTCATCGCCGGGTATAATGTCGTATAGGAAATATACCCGGCGATGACCGGTGAAGTATACCACGCTTCGCCACGGCTCTTAAACTGTAGTGCATTCCGCGAAGTAAACTCCTTGTCAGGGTGCTTATTTTCCTATTATCAGATTGGTATCTAGTATCACAGTAAATAGCCAAGATTCGTTGTTCCCACGCATGACATGATAGGATGCTGTGTGTTGGTGGGCTTGTCCGTTGCTTTGGGGGGGAGTCTCCTTGAGGGGGTATGCGCGCGCACTAGGGCTTTGGGATGGTGAGGGAGGGAGGGTGACACGGTGAAAGTTACGGCGGAGCAATGGCCTGTAATACACAAACCGAGTAAGCTGGTCGGTCGATGACCCGGCCTAGTTACCCGCTGCATTCAAATTCCACCACCCTTCCACTCGATCGTCAATCCCCCCCCTCCAGCAACAGAGCCGATCAAACCTTCACTTTTCGGGCTCAGCTCAGCTCCGCTCCGCGCGCACACACACTCTCAAATACCGTTTATTGTTGAGAGAGACCTCTTCCGTTCCGTCATTGTGCTCCTCTGAAAATTCTTCCCCCCCCCCCACCACCTATCGCCACCATTGATGTTAATATTTCTGAAGCCGATTTTTCGCTCAAGGAAGCTCTCTGATGCTGCTTATTTC
The DNA here is from genome assembly GCA_017141395.1 of Laodelphax striatellus. NCBI lineage: Eukaryota > Metazoa > Arthropoda > Insecta > Hemiptera > Delphacidae > Laodelphax > Laodelphax striatellus. The sequence goes on along the minus strand of CM029532.1, from coordinate 54,859,806 downwards.
AGCATTGTATTACCCAAATCCAATTTCTTCTCTACCATCAATAGAATGAATCTCGTTCGCTTATTTGCGTTGAAGCGCAGCACAGCCTCGCCGTTTCACAGGGCAACATTCAGCGTTTTCCGGGTCAACGCTCGCTTCTCGCTTATCTGTTGCCAGCCTGCCAACGGTATGAATGCGGATCGTTTGATAGCCTAGGCAACTGTGTTGAGGTTTTTTATGGAAAATATCAATTGATCGATTTCTACACAGATTTGAAGGAACAGTTCATTTCAAGTACCGGAAGTAGAGATGATTCATTTTCCTGGTATATTGGAATTAAATTATTCTCATTACACCTTCTAAGGCTAGGCGTACACCGGTTAGTCAAGACAAGATTAGTCACGTTTAGTCACATAGTTGCTTATGAAGCAGCACACACTGATGCAATGACTAATCGGTGTGTGTTGCTTCATAAGCAACTATGTGAAGTACTGTGACTAATCTCGTCTTGTCTTGTCTTGACTAACCGGTGTACGCCTAGCCTAAGATCATAAGGATTCAGCTTTTTTGAATGTTTATAGTTCATGAGGATTTGTCCACCAAACAATATCAGTAAGATATTATCATAGTAGAATAACTCTTATGCATTTTGAACATTTTAGAAAGATGTAATAAGGTTCATTGTTATTGCCTTAGCAGAATATTATTACTATTACTGCGTTAAATAAGTCTGCATCTTCTGGGTAAACCTACAACTACAGAAAAACAACATTCTGCATCAGGAGCCACCAGCTCCATTTTCAGGAGCTGAAAATCGATTTTAATAGATACGGTATGGAATATTTTTGGTAATATTTCTTAAGCTCATATTTGTTAATATTTGTGATTTGAATAAACAACTTATATATTAGTCTGTTATTTAGAATTTTTCTCTTCTTTCACTGTGGACTTGAATTAAATATTATGTAAGAGAGATTTAGTGTTCATTTGTCAAGTACTGAACATTGAAAAAATTTGATTAAAGTCAGTATCTGAAGGAGGCATTTTTATAGATTATTGTATAGCTATAGGGGTTTGACTGGTCGTCGGATTTAATTAAAGTATTTTACTGAATAGTCACTTGGATATACACAATTTAATCAAGGATAGTACAGATTCTTCAGATTATAAATTTAAAAAATAGATACATTTTAATATTCAATACACAGAATTTTCAACACAACAGACATTTTGAATTTGTATTATTGAACTAGGATTGCGTTCATGTTATGTGATTCTAACTTCTTAAACAGTGTCTGGTGAGATATCAATAAAATGTTTGTCATTTTATTTAACAAACACGTGATATTCAACTAAATTTTGGTGTTTTCATTACATTACTAATAACTTACGTAATAGTAACATATCTTTATCGCTGATTCTTGATATTGTGAGATAATATTTAAAATGGCTTGTTATTAAATCTGTAATAGGTAATATGTAACTAAATTGACATTCATGTCTATCACATAATAAATAATCAAGCATTGATTGTGTGAACAAAGTGGCTGATAAAACGCAAGAAAGCTATTCAGTTTACTTACAACGAGCATGTCCTTTCTAGGCGAATTAGGTTTGTCACCTGGTGGCGCTATCTTGCGTAGAATGCTAGAACTATTTCGGGCATGTACCGGAAGAATTTGTAGTGAGTCCACATTGGGAGATGTCAACGGTCTTGCCAACAGATTCACGATCTTCTCTCTAAACTCGCTTATCTCAACTTTTACAAACTTTGACAATAATGTAAAAATGTTAAGAAGTAATTAGCTTAATTTATTTACGAACTCTAAATATCTTTATATTTTACTCTATAGCTTTTATCTCCAAAATTCTAATTATATCTCGTCTACATTATTAAATGATCGGATCCTTTATCAGTTATCCACTATAAACAGTTTATTAAATAGTTATTCCACTGAATTATTCTGTAACATATTGCTCAAATTGCGATTGAAATTGGTTATGAATATTCTAGCTAATTTTAATTTATAATACTGGTTATGAATATTCTAGTTAATTTCAATTTACTATAAAAGCAGTATAACATGAGTTTATTTTAGAATTTTAGTGAAACATGTGTTTTTTCGAGTGTGATGCCAAAAAAAGCTTTTGGCTTGTGCTTTGGTAATGAGTATAATTATAAGAAATAAACTCAACGACTCATTTTTGGGCGGCCGAGACCGACGGCTTAACGAAACACGTGTCTTCCGAAACACGTGAGTGGCTCTTTCGATGAGACAAACTTTTGCGTGGCCCTATCTACTTTTGGAGACCTTCTAATATTTCTTATCTTCTTGTAGGCCTACAGAAAGCTTAGAGATATTTCTATTCACTTCAGATTTAGTGAATTTCGAATTTGGCTCAGATAAGATGTTACTCAGTTGACATATAGCAAGCGAAATACACTATTTTAGACTATGAGAATAATTCCTCCTAATCTTATCTAATGTTTGCAAACAAGAGTGGAGACATGCTTGGAAAGCAAAGAAGAACAAAGAAAGCCAAGTGTAATGGAACTTTCTATGTGCTTATGGAGAAAATGCAGTACAGTGAGAAGAATGGGTTTCGAGATGCAATATTTGTTCGCTTTCATAACATGAAGAAAATACAGTATTGAAAAAGTCAGAATATATTTTGCCACAAGTATTTCTTTCAAATAAATTTATTAAAAATGAAAACCAACCAGTGTAACATTTTAAATTTAATGATTTTCATTTATCAATTCCATTCAATTTAGTACAGATCACCAAATAACCTTCACGTGACTATCAATCCGTAACTAACATACATCCTTGAAATTTCACTGATTATAGTTCAACAATATTATGTTTTTCCTTGTTTATGCGGATTCTTGTTACATTTGAATGCAATGGTTGTGACCATATAAAATTACAATAATTAAGGCTAAGAGACGCAGTGAGTTGTTAATCACTGTAATTGAAAATTAGTTTGTAAAATGTAACCCATTGTCTAGGTTGAGTCATGTTTTGTATATTTTCATTTGAGACACACTTTTGAGTGGCCCTATCTACTTTTTGAGACCTTCTAATATTTCTTCTCTTCTTGAAGTATCTTGTTTTCTAACACTCTTGAAAACATGAGTTCTGTTCACAGGAGCAGGGTTTCTCATTATCCAAAAGATGTAGTTCGATATGAAAAGGGTTGAAAGACTCGAAAACTACTGCATTAAAAAAAATGTTTAATATTCTAGGAAGCAAATTATGTGTGCCAAGTTTGGCACCAATTAGCTAGATTACAGTGTATTGTATATTTTCATTTGAGACACACTTTTGAGTGGCCCTATCTACTTTTTGAGACCTTCTAATATTTCTTCTCTTCTTGAAGGATCTTGTTTCCTAACACTGAAGAAACATGAGTTCTGTTTACATGAGCAGGGTTTCTCATTATCTCATTAAATTTTTAAATTGAAATTGAGAATTTAATCAAAATCAGTCACAGTATCACCTCGATGGCACTATTTGTAGACTGGTTGAATTTGAAAGATATCATTCAGATAATATTCAAGATGTGCAAATAAGATGGAAAATGTTCCTCACATTTAAAAGTGATTTCTCAGTCCTCAGGCAGTTACTGAAATAACGGCTATTAATAGTGGTACTATGACTCTATGACCCTTGTTGAACACGTTTAGCAGGTTACATCAATGACACTATAGTTCGAATAAAACTAGTCCCTTGGCCTGGTGCTCATGAATCACTCACAAGAAACGTTTTTGTCAGAAAGTCCAACTTCCGAACAGCTGACCATTTGATTCAATGATGCTAACATTGAATCAAATGGTCAGCTGTTTGGACATCGGACTTTCCGACAAAAACGTTTCTAGTGAGTGGTTCTTGAGCACCAGGCCAAGGGACAACTAGTTTTATTCGAACTATAGTATCATCTACAGTATTTTTATAGAATTATTATATTCTATAGCGAATTAGTGAATTATTAAAGAAGTGAATTATTTTTGAGGAATCTCCTGCTAGTGATGATGAGAAGAACGAAGCAGAAGGAAAGAAGAAGGGAGATGATGAGACTGAAGTGAAGAAGTATGAGGAAAAGAAGCAGAAGAAAGAAAAGTAGAAAGAATAGGAAAAGAAAGAAAGACAGGAAGAAGGCAAATTTGTAAAAGAAATGAAGAAGAAAAACCGAAGCTGAAGGAAGGACAAGGAGAAGAAGGTAATAATGGAAATGATGGAGGAGAAGAGAAAAACAAAGCAAAGTGAAGGACAAGAAGAAGGTTTTGATGACAAGGAAATAAAGGAGGAGAAGAGAATATCGAGAAAAACGAAGCAAAAGAAAGAAGGACAGTAAGAAGGTTATGATGAGAAGGAAATGGAGGAGAAGAAGAGAACAACGCAGCAAAAGGAAGGAAAGAAAGGAGGAAGAAGAAGAAGAAGAAGAAGAAGAAGAAGAAGAAGAAGAAAGATGATGATGATGATGATGATGATGAAGAAGATGATGATGTTAAGAAAATAAAGGAGAAGGAGAGACCAACAAGAAAGAAGCACTAAGCAGAAGGAAGGACAGGAAGAAGAAGAAGGAGATGATGAGGATCTCCTGACGGAATCTGCTGCTTGAGGCCAATGACCGTTGGAGGACTGTAGCTGTAGGTTGACGGTGCGGGGGGGGGGGGGGGATCACTTTCACTGCACGTGCCTTGGCGTTGGTTGGTTGCTATGCTAGCCGCACCGGCCCACTGACTCACTCCTCACTTGGCCTCGGCATTCTCTCTCCTCTCTCACGTCTCTCTCTCGCTGATAATCTTCCTTTTTTGATAATGTTTCGTCGCTTACCTAAGCTCTCTTCTTCACTTCTCTGTTTTGTCAACTATTAACTGATTAACTCCTAACTAATTTTCTGTTGTGTTCACGGTCTTCTCCATTTCTCTCTCTTTTCTTTATTTTCTTCTCCATTCTCATAATTTATTTTCCTCATCTATAAAATTCTACCTATCTTCCTTCATATATTTCCTTTCTACATCTTCTAATTCTCTTGTGACTCCTACTTTGATAGAACTTAGAAATGAATTATGTTATACTATCCGAGATGTCATTATGGCCAAGGACATAATGAGTAAGTTGTTCAGTGAATGAAGACGACAATAAACAAACAAAGCATATCTTCAGCTGTAGATATGGACCTATCTCCGAATTGATATTTTATGTTTCAGAAAAATTTGCACTTCCCCATGTATATCTGGTTCACATTAGATCGTACAAGGCACTTGTATTGATTATTGCGGTAGATATTGTCATGGGAACCTATCACAACTTTTAAAAACGTTTGAATTGTATAAAGTTCAATTTACAATATAATATTAACATGACAGTATTGTAGTGGATGAATTCTTACACACTAGAACATTGTAAAAAGCTGCAATGAGGCAATTGATTATCAGTCCAGGTGCCTTGGCAATATGTACCTGAAGACTGATTTTTTGGTGGAAGTTTCTAACAAAGGAGTATTTTTAATCGGGCAGACGAGCTTCTTGAAAGTCATCCACCCATCAATATTCTACTGGTTAACTGTAGTACGAAGTCAGTTACTTTTGGCTCCAAAATATCTCTCCGAGTACGGTGAATTGATTTTTTTGCGGCCGCGGCAAACCGTTCTACTCTGCGGCGGCGTGTTGAACACTAGTAGCGTTGCTAATCGAAGCGCACGAGAATATTGCCGTGCGGCCTTGATTATTTAGTGGCAACGCCGGCTACAGTGGGGCAGGTCAATGACCTGGCATCCTCCAGAGGAGAAGAAGAAGAAGAAGAAGAAGAAGAAGAAGAAGAAGAAGAAGAAGAAGAAGAAGAAGAAGAAGAAGAAGAAGAAGAAGAAGAAGAAGAAGAAGAAGAAGAAGAAGAAGAAGAAGAAGAAGAATAAAAGAAGAAGAAGAAGAAGAAGAAGAAGAAGAAGAAGAAGAAGAAGAAGAAGAAGAAGAAGAAGAAGAAGAAGAAGAAGAAGAAGAAGAAGAAGAAGAAGAAGAAGAAGAAGAAGAAGAAGAAGAAGAAGAAGAAGAAGAAGAAGAAGAAGAAGAAGAAGAAGAAGAAGAAGAAGAAGAAGAAGAAGAAGAAGAAGAAGAAGAAGAAGAAGAAGAAGAAGAAGAAGAAGAAGAAGAAGAGGGAGGAGGAGGAGGAGGAGGAGGAGAAGAAGAAGAAGAGGAACGGAATCACGATTAAGGAAAAAAGCGCCGAAAATATGATGCTTGTAATTCTAGAAGGCCCGCTTCGGTAAGTGGAGATGAGGCGATCGCGCGTACGCTCTCAAAAATTACGAACGGAAAAAACCCGTTTGCTCTCACGACGACGTCCAACTCCTAGTTTCCGTTCAACGGCACTCGCTGACAATGGCCAACACTCTCCTAACTACATCCTCTCCTGCCTGCGGGGACAGTGACCAAGTTATTTTTACTTGGAGGGCCCCGAATATTATCGCTTCATGCGGCGTTGTAGAGATACTGTCACATGTGAAAAGTACAAAAATAACATGAAAAGTGTCTGTATTATTTCGTGAGGTGATGAATTCATGAGAGTTTGATTATAGAAAACTATAATTTTGATTAATATAGTCCGATTCACGTCAAGAAGTCAGCATTGTTTATATGAGGACCATTGATGCCAAGTTTCATTGAGAGAGAAAAAGGAAACTGCACCAAACCTGTTTGTTGGGACTGTGTGCGACAACAATGCACAGTGCGGCAACTATGCACAGTGCGAATAGGATAGAGACATTAGCAACTGCCTTGTGCTGAACAAGGATAGCAAACTCCCATCTAAGCAATGCTGAATTCTTGACGTGAATCGCACTATAGCAGTATTCACTATCTTCGTTAAAACTGAATTCAAGAAAACGTTAGTCAACTAAACATAGCTTAAACCAATGGAATAAAGTACTAGCTTGTACAAGCTATTGTTTAGTTGAACACAGTTCCCTAAGTTATGTCTAGGTTGAAAGTCATCCACCCATCAATATTCTACTGGTAAACATTATGAAGTCAATTATAGCAGGATCCTTTTAACTTGTCAGAAAACATATGTTTCAACGAGCAATATTACAATACTTAACCTACAAATGCTGAATCTCGCAGATTATTGAAAAGGTCTTCTAAAAAGTTATTCTTTGAAAGGTCTTCTGTAAAAAGGTCTTCTAAAGACTTAAAAGGACTTTTAAGCCTTTTGATTATTGTGTCGAAATCACTGTTTAATTATTACGGAAACAGCTGATTTCTGACAAGTTGAAAGGATCCTGCTATACTTTTGGCTCCAAAATATCTCTCGGAGTACGGTGAATTGTTTTTTTGTCAGCCGCGGCAGTTTTGAAGAATAATTTTGAACTGTTTTTCTATTTTCATTTATTTCAATGTTTTTTTGTCAAGTACAACAAATTCGATCAAAATTTACATTTCTCCACTATTCACAATCCTGTCCTCAATCCCGATTGCGCATTTCAACCTCCGCAACCTTCGTTGGTAGAATAGAACAACAAGTGAATGTGAGGACTCAGATCCAGACAGTACAGAAGAACGGTTACTTCTGTTCTTAGATTCTCTCTTATCAGACTTCAAAACTCTAAATGCAGGGGTTCCAACACACGTTCAAAGCAAAACTGCGACAATTAGGTACAGAAGTTGTTGAAGATCTCAGCTGGGAACTAGATCTTGGATGCACGAATCCTGCAACCTTCAGGAGCTGGCGATTGCAAAACGTAATGTGGATGACAACACGTTGTTAGTCGAAGCCTTTCTAGCTGAGTTTAGATCGCCTACTACGATAGAGTTGCGGCGTTTTTATTGTGTGTGTGTGTGTGTGTGTGTGTGTTTGAGTGCGCGTTCTTGTTTACTTGTACGCATCAATATTGTGGAGAGGTCATTGAACTCTTGATCTGGCCTTATTTGAAGCGTACGCGCGCGTACCTATGTTTGCCCACTACGAAGAGGTTGCGCTGTTTGCACTTCGCGACAAAAATTCTTGTCGTTTGCAGCAGCATCTATCAGAGTACTACTGGTAGAGCGCCAATGACTGAAGTCCCGCTTCTGAAAAAGATAGGGAAATAAATGGAAAGAGAGATTGTGAGAGCGAAAGATTGGTAAGATGAAAGGAAGAGAGAGGGAGCGAGAGGAAAGGGAGAAAGATACGAGATTAGAGAGAGAGGTCTAGCGCCCCGTGTCATATGGGGATATGCACTCGCCTCAGAAGCACTTGTGGGGCTATATGTCCCTATGGGGATGTCCTCATATGGACGTAGCCGTTTTTATAGCTGGAATCGTTAATATTTGCTTCTGGAAGTATAATAAACTCATTTTTATCGAAATCGAAAAATATCCTCATAAGTGTTTTTCAGACGATTTGCCAAGTTGGGGTATAAACCGCCAGGGCTGCGCTGAAAGCAGTTTTATCTCTTCAAAAGAGAGAAGAAAATGGTCCATATGGGGAGATGAGCTGTGATTGGCTCATTTGAATTCCAGAGAGAATAATTGTGTGTCAATGGTCACTTGTGAGATCAGGAAGTGGCAACAGCGCCTCGCTGTTGCCAAGTTGACAATCTCATAACTCCTAGCGTCCAGGTCCAGTGCCCGTGTCTGTCTAATATGCTTTATAACTTTGAAGACCTAGAGACCGATATTGAAGATTTTGATAATGGGGTTTCGTGGGATTGATTCGATTTTGGCTGAAACCGTCAGGAAAAATCTGACGTTTCGAAAAAGACTCCCCCTTTTTTTTTAAACCGCGAAACCCCCCTTATTTTTTGTGAAATATTAAATTTTATTTTATTGCTTAAAATTGAAGAGGAAGGGATTCTTTACAGGTTTGCATTGTTGTTTTTTTTATTTTTGGGCGATTTTCAGGTACAGGGGGGGAAGGTAAAAAATGAACTTTCTATTCTTTGCGATATTTGAAAAATTTCAAATGCCAATCGATTCAGTTTTTCAAGGAGATTTTTTTCGTTTTTTGAACTCTTCTCTATTTTGAATAGATACAGGGTGGTGCGCGAAATAGTGGTCAATTATTGAGAATCTGAGTCTAAAGGAAAATTTCGGTTTTCTCGACCGGAAATGGTAAAAGAAAGTGAGTAGATGACGTTTTTTGAAACTTGAACTTTTTCGGGTGATTAGGGTAAGTGCGTCTAGGGGTGAAAATTCTCGACTTTTAAATATTCGAATTTTTGGAAAATTCTTTTTTCCATTGTATAGAGCTTCGAAAGCTGATTGAGATGGTATGTGGGAAACGTTTTTCGGATGAAAATTTGAGCCGCCATATTGGAAAAAGGCCTCTTCTATATAAATTATTGATTAAAAATTTTTTTTGTACTTTATCACTTTTAGGGGATATTTAACTACATTTCACTTAGATTATGAAAAATCACGTTTCTCGGTTCAAAATGGCGGAATCTAGAGGGGTTTGATAGGGGGTAAATCAAAATCTTTATATTTCCGAAAAATGCATTGTTGCATCGGATACGGATCCAAAAACTGTGTTGAACACTGTTTGATTTAATTCTTTAAAATCACGCGAAAAAGAGTTAGGGTTGAAAAATCTATTTTTCATGAAAGTCTAGGGCACAGTGTAAAATAAACTTTATTGTTTGATGCAAATTTCGACTTTTTCTGAAGGGATGAGGTGAGCAGTGATTTACTCGTTATGAAGATGCAAAAGAAAGCCAAGAACTGTTTTCTGGGTACGGTATATTATATAGCACCCCTAAGTCACTAGAGGGGAAACAATGTTCAAAAAAGGCTTGAAATTAGGAAAATTCAATGATCAAAAGCCTGTAAAACATGGTAAAATCTTAAAATGGGCGAGCGAAGCGAGCCTGTGGGTCACTTGTGACTCACTAGTTGGAACCCAGGGGGCGCAGCCCCTGGTAAAGCAAGCGTCACACTTTTTAATGTTGGATACACCAAATATAGTTGTAATAGTTATAGGTTTTATTGGAAAATAAATAATTATTTATCTAAAAGAATATATAATCATACACCATACAACTATCCTATGATTAATGTTAGCCTCAAATGGTCAGCTGTTCGGACATCGAACTTTCTGACAAAAACGTTTTTAGTGAGTGGTAAAACCCCAAGTTCAAACTAAAATTGGTTCAATCGACGTTGGAGAAACCGGCCCTAATAATGCTAGCCATTGCTGTACTCTCAACTATCCAACTTGATAGTAGGTTCATCCGATTTTGAATACAAACAAATGCCACAAATCATTCTCATTATTCTCATTATGCCACATATCTCATTAAATTTTCTGCATTTGTCGAATTTAAATAATTTATAGACAAATTGAAAATTTTCAAACAATAATCACAGCTTCCAAGTCTTCCATGTGATACCTGTTGTTAAGCCTGTAGGAGCAAAGCTCAACAGCTATTCCAATTATTTTAAAACAGCACTACAGCACAAACAGCACTAACTCATAGGCTTATGCAACATTTTCAAATTTACCATTTTCTAACCATTGTACGGACCCAACGGGGTGCGGAGGGTGTAATCACCTGCGAGCGCCGCAAAGCGCGAGTAAACAATTTGTATTTTACAAAACAAATATGGTAGCCTACAGCTATCTAGTTGAATTGAAACTGGATGGTAAGAAAACAGGTAAGTTTTATTTTTATAAGCCTCAAATCTTGTACAATATTTAAAAAACATTACTTATCTTTTATCTCTAATTTTGAAGAATTCAAAGCAATTTGAAAATACTTTTGAAGACTTATTAAGTCTCATTAAAGATTCCACAAGATTTCAATAGATTTTACACTTGTTTGAAAAATCTGCATGGAGTATTTTTGGTTGTATCGATCATAGTTTTTTCAAATATAGTTGTTAAATATTTATCTAACGTAGCATCAGAATCCTGACGTATGATAACCCTATCCCGGAGGTGGAAGGCTAGGAGTTAACTGAAGGAGGATAACACAATTCTAATATAATTATGATACAAAAGGTCGAATATTACTACTACTAAAAGGTGACAATTGAGTTAGTCCCATATTGGGCGGAGGTTGGATATGTCATTTCTCCCACCAGATTTGCATATCGGAGTAACCCTGCCAATTTTCCATCTGAGGGGAATACTGAGGATCTCAAGGACAGATCAAAAATGATCTTCGCGGAGAGACCCAAAATTTTAGCACAACCCTTACATGAAGAAATATTATCTGGTCCACAACCAGTACAAAGTCTCAAATCACCTATTGCTGCAATTATGGCTCTCAAATCAACAAAACTGATTGAGAGAGAAGGTACATTCAGTCTACTGTCTAGGTTCACCTCATTGTCAACATCCAACTGCGACTCATCAGAAAATACTGAAGAAAAATACTGAGCAAAACCATTAGGCAAATCATGAAGTCCAAAGATCTGATCACCCCAATGCATACCCTCCTGTGTAGAACTGTTAGCTCTTCTTGCATTGACAATCCCCAGAAGCTCTTAGCATCGCTCTTAATATTAGTCTCAACCCTATCTAAATAATTATGATATTCATGAGCAATAAATTGCTTAACCTGACTTCGCAATCTTTTGAATTGCTCATTGTGATATAGAGAGAAGTGCTGCTTCATAGCGCATCTGTCCATCCTCTTCAACAGCCGAATTATTTCAGCATTGAACCAAGGTTGATACTTAGTATTCCCAGGCCTGACCACCCTCCTTGGAATACAATTGTCAAAGCACTCATAAATGAAGGTATAAAATAAATCCACAGCCTCATCTACTTTACTTATATCTACTTTAAGCGATAGGCTCTCAACTGATAATAAAGCAGGAGATAGTCAGCCCTCCTAAAGTCAAACAGTTCAATGCAATTCAACTGAGAATTATCAGTGGACCATACCTGTACTGTGACAACAAGAGAAGGATAATGAGCGTCCTCAGGAACCAGGGAACAATCACTTTGCTCAACCCTGATATCAACATTAGAAAATACTAGGCCCAGAATACGATCATTACAATTAAGAACTGAGTTACAGAGAGCCAGATCATAGAAGCCTACAAAAGAAGCCAGTTTCCTAGCAGAAGGAGAGCCCAATTCCAAACGATATCTATCATTATTAATCTCAGGTAGGTTGACTTCGTAGATTTACGTATCCTATGAGCATACTTCCCAGTACATATATATTATATAAACTATAAATTATAAACAGCTATAATTCCCTATAAACTGTACATCAATATTAATATTTGCCAAAAAAAGAACATTTTACAAAATTAAATATTTACATACAAAATAAATATTGAAAATTAGGTAAGATAGAGTGAAAAATTATCTGATTTCAAAATATCCCTTGTCCTGTTTCATTGATCATAAAACAAATAGCTCGAATAAAATAAAATCTTAGTAATAAACATCATAATATTATTATTAGAGAAACAAAAATCCAAAAAAGCTATGTAATATACGATTCTATGCAATAATTCATGCATTCATATCAGTTGGACTGCCACATCTAATAATTCCTCCCAATAAAATTCGTAACCTTTACCACTGTAAATTAATCCTGTCAATTGTAAACATAATTTTTGTCATTTTAATAATTCATCCACAGTCTAATAATTTTTAATCAATAATTATAATTATAAATTATAATTTCGTCAATTTTTAATAAATCATAATCACTATCCCTCTAATATTTTTACACCTCATTCAAGGTCTCAACTTTCTTATAATTTTCAGTTTGTGGTACACAATATCTATGATTAGTTAGTGTTGATTTCAAGGATATTATTTACAAATAAAGAATAATCTAATCTAAACTTTCTTGCCTTTTCTGCCGCAAATTTCTGAATTATGCTATCAAAGAAATCATTGAAACCCTTTCGTGTTCAATTGAGATGATAATCAGTTTTGTGAGTATTTTCTGTTGCATAGCATTCCTCAAATAGGTTTTTATGAGCTTCAATTCTCTGAAACTCCTCTCTCCAGTTGCTACAGACACTGGAAAAGTAACAAAATTCAAATATGTTAGGGTAAAATATCCTTCTCTCATATCCCCATAATTCATCTCTCATATCCCCTTAATTCTCTAATATCCTCATAATTCCTTCTTTCATAGCCTCATAATTCCTTCCCTAATATCCCCATAATTGCCATCACGAATATCCCCATAATTCCGTCGTTCATATCCCCAAAATACCTTTCTCTCATAAACCCATAAATCCTTTCTCTCATATCCCCATAATTCCCTCTCTCATATCTCCATAATTCCCTTCTCTCATATCCCCATAAATCCATTCTCTTATATCCTCATAATTCCTTCTCTCATATCCCCATAAATTTCTCTCTTGACGACCGTTATATCCCCATACGGCCAAAAAATATTGAAATTTCAAACGCAAAATTCGCGAGAGAGGGGAAGAGCATCTGATTCCTCATATTTTTTTGTTCAATATTCTCTCCTTTAAACTTCGATAAGTGGTTTAATAAGCGAGTTCCCACAAGTGACCCAGGGATCCAATATCGCCATAAAGTACGCGGCGCTAGACAGAGAGAGAGAGAGAGAGAGAGTGTGAGAGAGATTGAAAGAGAGGAAATGAGAGAATTTGTGATGCTGATCGGATGAGGCCATAGTTACAACTCCGAAGACTTCGAGTAAGTAAACAAACATATTATTTGCCTAGCTCTTAACCCAAATATTTCATGCTAACGGCTCGGACTCAGCTAGCCGGCTATTTATAAAAACGTTGCTCTTATCGAACCGAAGCGTCGACTGATTGATCTCCCCGGCTAATAGAACTCAGAACATGCTGCACACTTGAACACTAGAGTTTAAGTACTGTGATATTTGTGAATTTGGTATGATGCCTGTTTACAGCCAGCTTATGCTAAAATACTTTACCAATAGTTTTTATTCCCTATCTCATCAGACTAAATTCAACTAACAAGGGCTTCAATAACAAGCGATTGACAATCATTTGCACCAAAGTTTGTTCAAGTTATCTTAGTTTAATCGTAAGATTCAATATTTTTAATTAGAGATAAAGCTTGACATAACTTTGGGCAACTGGAACTATAAGAGTTGGTGGGTTGAAAAACACAAAGAAAGAAACAAATTGTAATGAAAAAAATTGTAATCTCCTTCAGCTTCAGCGCCCAATTGAAACAACAGAAAAATTTCAAGGTACAGTATCTCTTCTTATCTTCCATATTCTGTTTCTTCTTCTTCTTCTTCTTCTTCTTCTTCTTCTTCTTCTTCTTCTTCTTCTTCTTCTTCTTCTTCTTCTTCTTCTTCTTCTTCTTTCTTCTTCTTCTTCTTCTCCTTCTCCTTCCTCCTTCTCCTTCTCCTTCTCCTTCTCCTTCTCCTCCTCCTCTTCCTCCTCCTCCTCCTCCTCCCTCCTCCTCCTCCTCCTCTCTTTTCTCCTTCTTCTTCTTCTTCTTCTTCTTCTTCTTCTTCTTCTTCTTTTTCTCCTTCTTCTTCTTCCTCCCTACTTCTTCGATTCTCTTCATAACTTTTCATTTTTATTATTCTATCTTCTCTGCTTCTCTCTCATCTCTCTCTTCATCGACTAAGTACTGTATATCTCGTTCTTCCTCTTTCTTTCCTCCAATTTATTTCAAAGTTCTTCCCTCTGATTCTTATTTCTTCCTCTACTCGCCATCCTCCCATCTCATATCCATCTTCCTCCTCTCATCCTTCTCCTCTTCTCCATCACCCTCTCTCTTTTCTCCTCCTTGTCTTTTCCTCATCCATCTCCCACGACCCCATACAACTCTTCCTTCTTCTCCTCTTTCTCGTTCTCCTCAATCTTCTCATTCTCATCTTTCATATCCTCTTCATTCTCCTTCTCTTCTTCCTCCACCTTGTCCTCCTCATTCTCCTTCCTCATTCTCTTCGTCATCTATCCTTCACTTATACATCATCATCATCCTTCACATAACCGCTCCCATTCTTCTTCTCCTTATTGCTTCTGTTTCTTCTTCTCCATTTCGGCTCCTTTGTCTCCCACATAATCTCCTCCAAATCGTCTCCTTCTCCACCCCCGAATCCCCTCTTTTTCTTTGCGGGACGGCCGATGTTGAGATCAACTTTCTCTGTTGGGAGGTTGTGGGTGAGGGGGTTGAGTGGAGGTAATAGGGGGCTGTTGGTTTTATTTGGCGGGGCCCTTGTTTCTTTGGAGCGTACACGCATATTTTCTTCAATCGTCCGTGTGGGCTTTGCGGGTTCGCTGACCTCTGTCTGCTGTCAGCCCTTTGTTCTTCTGGGCTAAAACTCTCATCATGCTGCTGATGCTGCTGCTGCTGATACTCCTGCTGATGCTGCTGCTTCTGCTGCTGCTGATTTGGTGAAGGCTGCGAGCTCCATCCATAGCCGGCTTTTGTCTTCTCCCAGACACCAAAAAAGCCTTTTATTCCACCAGTAATCCACATACACCAGACCAATTACATCTATATACCGACACATCTTATACCTTGAATAGAGTCTGTGAATGAGGTTGCATCAAGGTCATCCAATACAATTTCGTCTGTCCGTCTTTTGATTGGTCTAATACGGTTTTATTGTTCATTCAAAATCTGACATGTTCACTCGTGTGTCAGTCTCTTGATTACAATTAGGCTATACATAATTCTATGATGTATAATTCTATAATTATTTGAAAAACTAAAATGATCTCTGTAGGCTATTATTATCTCAGCTTGATGACCTCATTAGATGCCATTCAAGCCTATAAATTTCAGGTTGTCTTCTTCAAGCACAGCAAACGTCTATATTTTTCATTCGCTCGAGTACGGAAATACAATTGCTCTTTTTTTACAACTTTGTATTCGTTTCTGTGGGAAATTCATCTGAAGGTGATTTGTATATCTCGTTTTTATTCTCTATAAATGATCGATATCTCCATGTTCGAGAATCTCCAAATTGTGTAAATTGATTATCATCAGTCAGGATGGATTATAGCAAATTTTCTCCTTGTTGTCTAGGATATAATCTGCTAAATAAGGCTGTAAATTTCTATTGGATGCATCTAATTTTTAGATTCATTCACAATCTTCATGTGATTGACACTCGTTGCCAATCTTATAGATTTTCTTTCTCGAAAATTAGAGGAACAGTAAGTACGTTTAGATTGAGTATTTTATATGTTTGTTCTTTCGGAAGAAATGAACACCATCCTCATAGCGGCAGCCATTGCTTCAGGACAGCCAACTGGAATTAGTAATAATGTCTGCCCATTCCGAACATGCTTTTCACCTCAATTCTTTCCCTGCAGCACCCCCAATACGTTTCCTCAAAACCGCCACTGAAAGCAACTTGTCATCGTCCAATGTAGCTAGTTTCATACTGATGATGTGGGAAATCTATTTATTGAAATCAAAAACTACTCGTCCAAGCTAACAACGATTTTATTATTAATCTTATCCCCTCCACCAGTCGCAGCATTCGACAGCTACGTCCAATACACTTCTCAGAAAAACCAGCCGTATTGGTTGGCTCTTCCCAGATAAGGTCTTGAAAAATGCATCGAGCCAAAGTCTTAACGAGACTCGCCTTCGTGTTATTGCGTGCGTGCAAACATACACAACAAGTATAATCAAACAGAGTATATGAATACATAATACAAATGATGCATGTGTAGTTGTGAGTTTGTGAATAATGGCTTCGCATCTCTGACAATACGTCAAACTTTTAAGATGAGATTTTAGCCTGCTAAATTAGACAGCCAAATAATATCCACAGTCGTCTCCAATCATTCTAATACGACAGGTTACATGGCTTTGGTTTTATTGCAATACAATATGCACGACGTCTGGATGAATAATAAATAAATCTATCTGTGCTGTGCCATCCATTACTCTGTGCTTGTAACTGATTGGAAGATGTGACGTTCGGCGTTTGCAGATGTTATCTGAGACCTTAGTTCCGTCATACAACACATCCACCGTCTTGATAAGCTGTAAGTAATCCGTGCCATGATGGAAGGGGTTGATAAATCTGTTGTACAGATATAAATTACACACTGCATTCCATCACTTGTCAAATTGTCCATGAACTAACTTTATGCTCACTACAAGCTGGTATAATTGAGTGATTGGTATCTCGAGTTATCCCTGCAAACATCGGAATCAAAGCTTACAACATATGTTGAATATTTTTATTTCTCGATTTTTTCCTGCAAAAATTGGAATCAAAGTTTAAATCTATGTTGAGTGCTCCTATTTCCTGTTGTTTAAGTTAGCTCATTTCAGAGTTTCAATACGTTTCAAGGTCACAAACTATTATTCTTGGATATCTATCTCTGTGTGTGTCTACATTGAATTTATATCCTAAAGGATATATATTCAATGGTTTCTATGTCTGTGATCACGCTTTCGCAATTAAGTAAACGAAATCACTTGGAACTTGGTTCTTAACTTCCTTTCTCCAAACAACTCGAATTTCTGCTGTGATAATTCCATGGAATAATGAACTAGTTTGAATTTCATTTCATTTTAATTTTTCATTATACAATTTATTGGTAATTTATAACCAATGGCAATCATTCAATTGAATTATACTTAAATGGCCACTCAAAATTAATTTGAGATTTGTAATAATTCCTTTTGGAAACTCGTTAACAATTGAATTAAGAATTCTATGTGATATTAAAGAATTTGCACGATTTCCAACAGCAGAACCTCAATATTTGGTCGAGCATTGTCAATAGTCACGGACGTACATGATGATTCATGTGGCAGCGGATCTGGAATGCAACTTTCTCGCCGGATCATTGACACCGCTGTGGTGGCTGTACGGCGTTGTTTGTTTTGTTTTGGTGGGCGCGTGACAATTGCGACCTCGCCTGTGCGCCCGCGCTGCCGAAAAGGTCACCGCTGCGATCAGGTCGCGGGTCAAATGTAGAATAAGGAGAAGGGGAGGAGTAGGAGGAGGAGGAGGAGGAGGATTTAGATTTATTACTTTATTCATGTAGATAACAAATATGACGGCTTAAATTCTAGATAATAATAATAAAATATATACTGTACAACTAAATATTTGTCAAATTTACATTAGCTTATAAATTATGCTATGAGTAGATATAGGGCAAAAGTATACTGATGATATAATAATTGTCAGTTATCTAGATGAAAAGGCGAAGTTTGGACATATGAATGTCCATTCTTGGGAAAGGAGATACAGAGAAATCCTTTCCATCAACACTTGACCTTGCTTGACCTTACTTGACCTTGACCCGAGGAGGGAGAAGAGGAGGAGGGAAAGGAGGAGTAGGAGAAGAAGCAGGAAGAATGAGGAGTAGGAGTTGAAGGAGAAGAAGAAGAAGAAGAAGAAGAAGAAGAAGAAGAACAAGAAGAAGAAGAAGACACAGCAGAAGAAGAAGAAATAGTAGTAGAAGAAGGAGAAGAAGAAGGAGAAGAAGAAGAAGAAGAAGAAGAAGAAGGAGGAGAAGAAGAAGAAGAATGAGAAGAAGAGTGAGAAGAATAAGAAGGAAAGAAGTAGAAGAAGATAGTGAAAAATAGGAGGAGGAGGAGGAGGAGGAGTAGCAGAAAAAAGAAGGAGGTGGTGGTGGAGGAGGAGGAGGAGGAGCAGGAAACAGTGTGAAGGAGTTCAAGGAAAAAGAAAAAGGAGAAAAAGAGAAGAAGAAGGAGAAGAAGGAGGAGGAGGAGCAGGAAGCGGTGAGAAGGAGTTCAAGGAAATGAAAAGAAGGAGAAAAGAAAAAAAAGAGAGAGGAAGAAGAAGGAGGATGAGGAGGAGAAGAAAAGGAAGTGAAGGAAGAAGAAGGAGGAGGAGGAGGTGATGAAGAAGGACGATGAGGGCAAGAAGGGTGAGAAGGAAGAGGAGAAGTAGGAGGAGGAAGAAAAGAAGGAGAAGAAGAAGAGAAGAAGTAGCAGAAAAGAAGAAAGAGGTGGAGGAGTAGAAGGAAAAGGAGGAGGGAAGAGTCGAAGAAGATGAAGAAGAGGAGGATGAAGAAGAGGAGGATGAAGAAGAAGAAGAAGAAGAGATGTCAAAGAAGAAGAAGTTGGAGAAGATTAAGAAGAAGAATAAGAAAAAGAAGAAGAAGAAGGAGAAGAAGAAGAAGGAAGAAGAAGAAGAAGAAGAATATGAAGAAGAAAAAGAAGAAGAGGAAGAAGATGGAAGAGGAGGAGTAGAAGAAGAGAAGAGGAAGAAAAATAAGGAGGAAGAAAAATAAGGAGGAAGAAACGAAGACGATGAAGAAGAAATAGGAGAAAAAGAAGACAAAGAAGAAGGAGAAAAAGTGGGAAGAAAAAGAAGAAACAGTAGATGATGATGAGAAATAAGAATAATCACACGGAATCAGAGTCACACACACATACACACCCCTTGCTAACAAGTAGGTCGCGCTTACGTGATGCGGGTCTCGCACGAGCGTTCATCACTGCAGAATGATGCCTATGATTTCAATCATACTTTCTTGCCCAGCTAGATCCAGTTGCAGTCAACATCTCCTTACTGGCAATGCTGTGCCCTGATGACGCATCGAGCGTCGCATCAGTTGAGATAACACTCTTGTGAAGGACTTACGATAAGGACTATCGGTTGAAAGCACGGGTCAAAGGACATTTCTATTCTTGGTTCAGTTATATACATCTCACCTGCATTCTTTTCAACTCTATTAATCTTAGCTCTATTCATCTCAGCTCTTTGCATTCTAGCTCTAGTCTGATTTATTGTGAAAATGACTCTGAACTGGACATGACTTGAGACTTTGTAGATTCACAAGCTGATAGCGTGAGTCTACGGACAATCATATTCTAGGTTTATTCCAGCTGTATTCAACTATTCAAACTATATCAACCATGTAGCCATTCATAGATATCTAGGAATAATGGTGCAGGAACAAAACTTTACGGGAGATGCAACCATTGAATATACATTCTTTATTCTATATATAGGGTATATATTCAATGATGCAACTCCCAAGACTCATAATGTAGTGTAGAACTGTGATATCATTCATAGATTTTATTACAATTTTCGAAAGAAAAAGATTACGATTTGTATGTGTCTTTATTATCATTGGTTGCATCTATTTTCACGAATGGTCAAGTAAGTATTTCTTGTATCGTGTATTTCATGTAACTTGCTTGTGACCTAGTGGGCTGAAGCAGCACCTACTATATAGCATACAGGAGTATATAGAGTTATATCCATATTGGAGTATATCCTGGCTGAAGCTTCGCAGCTTCAATTACTATCTTTACAACTAATTTCCCATATTACCACTCTGCATCTCATAATGAGCTAGGAATTCCTCATTCTACTATGTTCGCAGGATTGAACCATTCATTGATGTGATAAAAATAAACTAAACTACACTCATAATAATACATTTATTACAACAATTCATGAACAATTGGAAATGCTAAATAAAATGCTTATTCCGCTTACATTCTCAACATCTTGCTTCAAATTACATTGGCTCTCATAAACTTATGTTACAGCACTCTTTTACATCCTGATTTTTTCATTGAAGATGAATATATCTGAACTACATTTAAGAGATTTTTCACTCTAGGCTGCATTATCTCTTATTTATTTTTAGAAAAAAATCCTTATAAAATTGTAATTTCGCTCACCCTCTCCATTTTTCCCACAAATGATATTATTGGTCTCAAGCCATATAACTCGATGTAAACATATTTTGTAATCTAGTAGGATAACAAGATGTTCATAATGTATTTGCACCCAGTGTTCTGCGCATTAAAACCGAACGGACAAAGCCAGTTGTTGCTCAACATACATCTCATAGACGACTCAGAGAGTGAGGCTGAGGCGCCACTGAGTTTCGTACAAGAGTCGTTTCGTAACCGGCGCTTACAAGTCGGAAGAGAGTTGAGCTCGGTTCATTGTGCTCGCCTATTTCTGATAACAATTATTCACAAAGATGTATTCAATATTGTTGGCGTACCGTACTTTATAGTCGGGCAGACAGTTTTCTTATGTTATTGAACTCAGCAGCACCTGGGTGCATTGACCTCATCGCTGAAAACTTTATAGAATATTTTGTTGTCGATCCGAGAGAACCATTCTTGGAAATTATTTTGGAAATATTACTGTTTGATAAACGTTACTGAACTTTTTATAATAAATTTTTTGCTTAATGTGAAAATGGATGGGGAATGAAATTCGTGATGATGTAGAATTTATTTATTTGTTTAAGAATGTACAAAATTTACTCATAGGATGAAAACACGGACTCAAAGTCCAAAACGTCTTATTTTCCCAATTTTGATAATGATTTCAAATGAAGGTTATGTTTATATTCACTATTTATCATTGTTCGTAAGTTTCACAAAATTGTACGTTTTTATCGGTGGGGTTACGGGTAGGTTCCTCTCTTCATTTTTGTTTCGTTCACCCATCCAGAAGCAGCCTTGCGTGATGGTGACTTGACCACCACTTAATCTACTGATGTGTTGAGTAGACAATTATTGGAATTAATTTTGAATTTCACTGATTGATCTTTCTTATTTGGAACATCTGTCTCTAAATCATTTATCTCCAAAGAAAAGATGGACTCTGGGTTCTTTCACCAAGTATATGTATGCATCTTGTAGCCTACATTGAATTAAATGATGAGTTGATATTGGTTGGATTGATCATTATTCAAATTGTGAAAGATTGACCCAGTAGCTACTGCCATCTACTGGCTAAATCAAGAGTTAGCTGCTTCTCTCACTGCTGACCAATAGGAAAGAGTAGGCGGAGCTTGCTGATGTGACGTGTGACGCTTATAAACACGACCCAACAGCTGCTGCTATCTACTGGCCAAATCCAGAGTCAGCTGCTTCTCACACTGTCGACCAATCAGGGAAGAGATGGCGGAGCTTGCTAGTAAATCATGTTTTGAGTGACTTACAAAAACATTATTAAACCTACTACGATCTTCTGGCTGTTTTCAAAGTAGCGAATTGATTACCAATGAGCTGATAATAGGTGGACCTTTATTCTAGACTCTTAATTCTCACTTCTTCATATTTGGATTTTTATAATCTCTGTGCTTTCATCTTCATGTCAAGGAAGACTATCCAATCAGTTGACTTGAATGATGCGTAATGAATGATACATAGTGATGGGCTCAATTCAAAATCTGATAACTTGATATTCGTCTTTTCGTCGAATATTATATTAACAATTCAACTATACTATACTATACTAACAATATTAACATTTTTCCCGTCTTTCGGAGGAGACGTTAAGCCGTCGGTCCCGACTGCCTAAAAAGTAGTCGTCATATCTCATCATCACCCCTCTCATTACCCACGCACAAGCCTAGAGCTCATGTGGGCATCATCCTCAGAAAAAACTGATAATTTTAGTCAATCAGTAACAAAGATCTCCACATTCCAAGACTGACCTCGTTCGAATGCGGTAATATTCGTTTCTACTATTATTGTATTAATAATACTGTTGCTCATTAAATATTGCTAATTCCTAGTGTTTTTTTTTTTTTTTTGCTCTAGAAATTAACTTTGATTTGATACTAATCGATTTTATTTTGTCTACAGGTAATTGAACGTAAATCCTGATCTTTCCAGAGAATGCTCGTTTCTTAGAAGGTAGGATACTAATATTTTACTCCCTAATAAGAGAAGATCATTATTAAGTAAAGTAAGGGTGGGTTTATGAGCTCGGGATTTACTAGTCCACTTAGTTCATCTTTCAGACACGAGATGATCTGTTTTTGGACTCATAAACCCAACTTTTAAACCTCGGGTTTTTCCCTTCGATAATATTGCTCTTTTACGGTTTTTCAGTCGCTCAATAGACAGTTTATGGATCCATGTTTATTGAATCAATAAGTTTTGATTCAAATAAGTTATTGATTCAATAAGTTTATTGAATGACTGAAAAACCGGGCATAAGACTTGCTAATCTCGATCTCATAAACCCGATTATTAACACTCGGCGCAGAATCCGGATTTTAGCCTCGAAATATAGATAAATCCGAGCTCATAAACCGCATTTGAATGTTTTTCAGTTAATTGTATATATTCCATTCAAATTTAGTGTACAGTATTATACGTATAGCACGATCCATTTAAGTTGTCAGAAATCAGCTGTGTTGGTAATAATTAGACAGTGACTTCGACACAATAATCAAAAGACTTAAGAGTCTTAAAGACCTTTAAAGTCTTTAAAATACCTTTTTAAAGAAGACCTTTCAAAGAATAACTTTTTAAAATACCTTTTCAATAATCTGCGAGATTCAGCATTTGTAGGTTAAGTATTGTGATCATATGCTCGTCGATCATATGTTTTCTGACAACTTAAAAGGATCCTGCTATATTTCAGGTGTATTATAAAGTTTAGAGCTGATAGTCTTGTTGAGTGTAATTTGAAGGGAACAGAATAAGGTCTCCCATAATCTGAAGCATGTCGGATGGCTAGAAGCATGAAATTGCTAATACATGCGATTAGTGCAGTGATTGCTGCAGCAAACAACGTCCCGCCCTGCTCCTCTCCTGAAGCTTCACTTCACTCAGTGACCGAGTTTCTTCGGCCGTTTGTTTTGTTGTCGCTGCTGCGGAGGAGGAGGAGGAGGTGAACGGACGAAGGTGTGGGTGGAATAGGAAGGAAGAAGGGGAGGAGAGGCAAAGGAGAGCCCGGAACCCGAGAAGGCCGTCCAAAGAGGAAGAAGAAGAAGAGGAGTATCTGGGTCACCGGGTACGACCTACCTAGCGACCTCTCAACGACCGACCAACGGGACTTGGACGAAAAAATTATATCTGCCCGCCCCCGCCCCCGCTCCAGTCAACGCACCCAGCTGCCTTCATCTCAATACACTCCAATAACCAACAAATCTTCCGCCTTTATTTCATCTGTGTATTAGATGTATAGTCCCATAAACTAGATGTATAATACGTATTAAATAATTTGTCGGAGCTCAATAGTGATTTTGTAGAATTGGTTCCGTAAGATTATGTGATTTTACGTCAGTTAAACCAGATACAATTGGAATACTAAGGGCCGGTTCATGAGCTCGGGATTTAGCTAAGTCCTAGACTAAAACAGGTGGCCACCGTAGCATCGACAAACGATAGCCTCGACACTATGTACTAAGGGCTGTCTATGCTGCTAACCCACTAACATGTCGAGACAAACGTTTGTCGATGCTACGGTAGACACCCGTTTTAGTCTAGGACTTGGCTAAATCCCGAGCTCATGAACCGGCCCTTAATAGTTCCTATCGTCTTTGGTTAAACTCAATTGGCTGTTCTTTCAACTGGTGTTACTCCCAAAGCCTCTTTCAGGTCCAATGCACACCAAATGAAACAAAATAGTTTTGTTTCGCCTAGAGTTGTTTGCTTCACACCAAGGGGGCAGGATTAGCATTGAAAAATGGAAAGACCAATGCGCATTGAATAAAAACGTTTTGTTTGTCTCATTTGGTTTATTATTTTCGTTGCTTAGATTCGTCATTTATTTGGAATTTCGTTAACGTATGATGCCAAGCACAATATTACAGTTACTCTTTTGCCAAAACAACAACATAAGGCTTCGGTTTTTTTTTAAAATGAGAAATACATGGTTTTATTTCTTTCCTCGAATCATGAATTGTGTACTTTCTACGTTTTACCCAGATAAAAACTAATGGCGTGCCATAAGAAGAAAAAACTAATTTCTTGCACGGAACAAGAATGTTGACATGAGTCAACTAGTTCATCAGGTCACTTTGATATGTAGTTATTGTTTCCATCATAAATATTAAATTACCTGGCGGAAACGTAGTTTTCCCAATAAAATTCAGAGTAAACACACTCGATGACAGGCAATGCGTGATTCTAGTTGCGTGTTGAAGAAGAAAAAGGAGCAATGTAGGCCTTGGCTTATTCTGCTGTTCTCGTCCAAT
Source organism: Laodelphax striatellus (assembly GCA_017141395.1). Taxonomy (NCBI): domain Eukaryota; kingdom Metazoa; phylum Arthropoda; class Insecta; order Hemiptera; family Delphacidae; genus Laodelphax; species Laodelphax striatellus. The sequence continues at coordinate 54,834,980 of CM029532.1, read as the reverse complement.
CAAAGAATGACTTATCAATTTCGCAATCTGAAGGTTTGATTGCTTCCATTGTTTTTTCATTCTCCAATAATGAAAGAACAAGTCCTTCAGTGACCTGTTTTCTAGAACTCACGACCTGTTTTGACTGGAAACTCTCGTGAAAAACTGAACTATATAGATAGAAGGAAATAGGATATTGCATTTATTCAATTGCTTTCAAATAATATTAATTAGGAATTTCGTTTAATTAATTATTATGAACTATATACTTGAGAAATCAGTAGATTGGAACATGAAAATGAGTCATCAATGTTTTTTTCGTCATTTATCATTCACTTTTTGTTTCTTACTTTGTTACTACTTACTTACGTACTTTTTTTGTCATTTACTTTGTTGTTATCTACTTCTTATAGCTCAATTTTTCCTTACTTTATTTCAAAGTTCAGATCCAAAAGTCAAAATAGAATTTTCAAAAATTGTAATATTTTATACTCTTTATTTGATAAGTGTGTATGACACTAATGGTGGGTTGCACCAACCGGGAGCAACTATTTTGAATCCCATTTGATTAGCATTGTACTGATCCTGGATCAAAATTGATCTTGCTTGGTACAACCCAACATAAATACATTTAAATATGCAGTATTGTAATAGTATTGTAATGTTATAATGTTTCACTGTGTTGTCACTGATGCAGTTCGTATTTGTATCATCACACAGAGAAATAAGCTGCAACATAAATCTCTATCTGTAGATGGAAACTACAGAAACAATTTCCTGTCGAAAGAAATACGTTGTTTCAGTCTTCTTGGGTGTTCTTTTGATATAGAGATATGATATCACTTCTTCTTCTAGTGTGCCCGCAACATTCAACAAATAGACGATGATAGTTGGTTGTTGTTTTACATTGAATATTGCAAAAAATGTCAATCTCGCTTGTCAGAAAACTGGTTCACGAAAACTATTAAAAGACTAGTACCGTCGAGCAACCAGTTTCTGAATTTAATTGGACGTATTTCACAGTTTCATACAATCCCAACTTTAGCGGAGCGTTTTAATTGTCGTTTTTAAAGTTACCTTATTCGCGAGGCAATCAATTTTTACGCCACTAATGGAATCAAGACTGGTTCTTATGGCGGTTTATAATTGACCACCGCGTCGCTTATTGCGGCTCTAATAGGTCAACTGCATCTCTTGACAGGATGCAATGCAATGCATTTGCCGTCATCAGTTTTTCTCGCCGTGCATTTGCATAATTGATAGAGTTTCCTTCTCACAGGTGAGAAAAATTGTTTCCTGACGTTCATTTCAACACTTATTAAGACTGACATTGCACTTGGGCTGGGTTCAAGGCTGATGCCAGATCAATAGAACTGGGAGGATGTGTGCATTTGTGCACTCTGGTTTAATTAGATTGGAAAGGATTTCCAGGTCGTAATTAACACTTGTGATTGAGACCTGTTTCTCATTGGATCCTAAAATAGATGCGAGGTTGATGTATCAACGATATACTGGGAGAATAATTGTTCAAATGCAGTATTAGCTATGAGAAAAGCTATGAAATTTATTACGTTCAAATTTCTTCACTGAAATGTCACTCAAAAGTCAGTCAAAGGCAGATTTGAGAATAAGAATAATTTGCGGGTAAGAATAAATTGACGAAGTAACATTAGTTTGTAATGTAATAATTGCAGTGAAGAGAATTCATGGTAGCGAAAGATGAATGTTTGAGTAAAGTAATAAAGAGTGGTCTAAGATATAGTAGCATAATGACTCAATATGCTAGTAGTTTCAAATTGGGAAAATTGAATTACTGGAGCTTGCCATCTCATCCACTAGGCTACTATTTAAGATTTCACTATTACCATAGATTTTCATCTATCATGTCCACTTTCGAATATAATGAAACTTGTTCAGATCACAACAGCTTGAAAAAGTTGTGTTCAATTGAAAAATGCTATACTAAGAGTGGAAAACAAAAAGAAGGCAATCAATAATTGACAGTTCTTTTATAATCAATTTTGCCAACTTGGGTATATTTTTCTCTATGCTTATAATAATTATTTTCTGTGTATTTTATTATACCGGGTGATTCAAAAAGAATACCACAACTTTGAAAATTTGTATGTTATGAAAGAAACATCATAGAACCTTCTGTTATACATCTTTACAAGAGTATTTAAAAGAGTTTTTCACTCACAAACAAGTTCAGAGATGTTCCATATGACCCCTCAGACACACTCGAGCAATATCAATCCTCAAACTTGTTCCACACTATCTGTAGCAGCATGTCAGGCGTAACAGTTTGGATAGCTGCTGTTATTTCTTGTTTCAAATCATCAATGGTGGATGGATATTGATGATTTGAAACAAGAAAAACAACAGATTATCAAACTGTTGCCTGATATGCTACAGTGAGAGTGGAAAGAGTTTGAGGGAGGTTTGGGTTGATATTGCTCGACTGTCTGGAGGGTCATAGTGTCTCTGAACTTCTTTGTGAGTGAAAAAAAACTTCTTTAATTCCTCTTTGAAATGATGTATAACAGAAGGTTCTATTATATTTCTTTCATTACATACAAAGTTGTGGTATTCTTTTTGAATCACCCGGTATAATAGAGTTTTTAGTCAAGGCAATGAATTCAATAATTCAATTTAGAGTAGAAATAGCACGAGTAGCGTTAAACTGGAATTGATAGAAAAGCTGGTAAGACCAATAACAATAAAGACGGGTAGAGAAAATAACATTTTTTGATGGATCTATCTAGAAGGAGGCCTACCAACACAATTTCTTTTGACCGGAAACATGATCAGATTGGTTATTGAGTCAGCCTGACTGACTGAAAAATGGGCCAATGGAATGATTTCAAGGTGATGGATGCTGCTACTATACTCTGTGCTACAGATTTTGATCACTTCAAGAAGAGGTAGAAGAAGCAGCAGGGAAGAAGAAGAAGAAGAAGACGAAGAAGGAGAAGAAAAGATTGAAGAAGAAGAAAAGAAAGATATAGACGAAATAAAAAAGAGGGAAGAAGAAGAAGAAGGAGGAGAAGAAAAAGCAGATGGTGAAGAAGAAGTAGAAGGAGGAAAAGAGGAATAAAGACGACGGAGAATAAGAAGAAAAAAATGGAGTAGGAAGAAGGTGATGAGGGGGAAGAGGGTGATACAAAGAGAAGAACGAGAGGCAAAAGTGATATATAGAAGTGAAAAGGGAAAAAGGAGAAGAAGACGAAGAAGAAGAAGAAGAAGAAGTTGGAGAAAAGGTAGAAGAAGAAGAAGAAGAAGAAGAAGAAGAAGGAGGAGGAGGAGAAGAAGAAAAGGTTGAAGACGAAGAATTAGAGAAAAGGTTGAAGAAGAGGAAGAAGAAGGAGGAGAAGATGAGGTTGAAGAAGAAGAAGAAGAAGAAGAAGAAGAAGAAGAAGAAGAAGAAGAAGAAGAAGAAGGAGAAGAAGAAGTAGAAGGAGGAGAAGAAAAGGTTGAAGAATGAGAAGAAGGAGAAGAAAAGTTTGAAGAAGAAAAAAAAAGGAAGAAGGAGAAGAAGAAGAACAAGAAGAAGAAGAAGAAGGAGAAAAAAAGGTTGAAGAAGAAGGAGAAGGAAAGGTTGAAGAAGAAAAAGAAGAAGAAGAAGAGATAGAATTAGAAGGAAAAAGATTGAGGAAGGAAAAAACTGATTGAATGATTACCGAATCTAGTTGAAGTGGACTGTGGAGGCTGGCTGTAGCATTATTCAGACCGTGCAAGCCGTTACTTGAACAAGAGGAGGAGGGAACAGCTGCTGTGCTCTGCTTGTGCTGGGATGAAATAAGACCGAGAGAGAAAATAATGGGGCAGTGGGACGACTTTGATAATAATTCGCAGACGATACAGTTAGTCGTTGAGGAAATGGAAGTAACCGCTAACAGAAGAAGACGAAGAAAGAAAATATGTGATCCTCGCGGTTCTCTCCCTTTGCGCGCGCGTGCCACAATAGGATCAAAAACCGTTCCTATATTTAATATTGTGTCGTTTCAGCGAATTTATGTGACTTGCTGGAACAACAATAACCGTTGTGCGCATGCGTGCTGTGCGCCTCTCTGTTAACGGTAGTCGATTATCGTGCCAATAATTATTGCTATAAAATATAAGGGGATCTGCTCGTCGTGTTCAGGAAAACGTGAATACTGAACGGAAATCGTGCTGCCACTGGCACATGGTGACAGGCGGGAATCAACGGAAACCTCTTGAATGGGTGGGTGTAGGGTGCTTGCGGAAATGGGGCTCAGCCCTGCAAAAAACCATAGCGTGCAAAACTATGATTGATCGGAAATAACTAGTAAACTCGTTATTTTTTTGCAGAGCGATAGCAATCTCAAAATTCAATTTTGGGGTGATAAGAAATGATTTTATTTAGGGAGGTGTAGCACGGATACTAGAATACACGGTAGAGTTCATAAGTAGGATGCGCAGTAGGCTGTTGCGATTATGACGTAGCTATGAACCGGCTTCCATGAAAACTGTATAATAATATATACATAATATAATTACTGTATATGTATTAATATATAAATATAATCATAATTGTCTATTTCGATTCCGGTTAACGTAACGTAACCTGGTTTGAATAGACCCACCCTACCGTGTATTCTATTATCTATAGTATCAGTGGCTAGTATGGCCGCTGTCTCCTCGGTTTGCTGGCCTGTAATACACTCATATTGACCATTTCACATAGTTTACTTGTATCTACCACTTTTTGAGGTTATGTTACTGAATATTATTATTCCAATATCTTACTCTTTTGTTCATATAAATGTATCTCAATCAACTAATTATTATTCTCAGTTAAATACTCAAATAAATTCAATTATTCCATTGAAGATATCTCATGAATTGAAATATTATCAAGCTCTATGTATTGCTGTTCAATTAGCTGAATTAGTTTTTTTTTTCTTTTTTCTTTCTTTTTTTTCCTTTTGTTGCCGAGGATGATGCCCACATGAGCTCTAGGCTTGTGCGTGGGTAATGAGTGGGGTGATGATGAGATATGACGACTACTTTTTAGGCAGTCGGGACCGACGGCTTAACGTCTCCTCCGAAAGACGGGAGTGGCCGTATTTGTCAAAATCCTTTTCCGTCAACCAGGCTCGAACCCTGGCCCAATGGATTTTATCTGACTGCTGATAACTTAATCAGTCTGACGCCTTAGCCGCCTCGGCTACGAACCACTCCAAAGTTAGTTGCACTGAACTTGAACTAGATGTACTTAGAATTAGAATGTACTTAGATGTTGTATGAATTAGATGTAATTAGATTGATTGTGCTGTTAGCTTAATTAGATGTTATTCCAATCAAGCTATTTCAATTTCTCACCAAAAAGTATTTACAAAATACTTTATTAGTAGACTTATGAAATTGCTATATATAGAATAAATTAGCAAAATACTATTCAGGCAAAAGCTGTCGTTTTATAATGAACACTAAACGCGTCAGTTTGTATGTTATTATGTAGTTTTTTGTCGCTGGGGCGTGCGAAGCGCACGAATCGGTTCAGCTTGTCAGAGCATGTTATTGATAGCAGACGACGACGACCCACTGCTGAGAGCTGAGGCTCACAGATGACGGACGGCCCAGGCCGAGCAGGGGTCAATGAACTCTGTGTACTGTGCGCTAGCAAGGCACCCCTGTCCGATAATTGGGGCTTCATGCGCCGGTGATGAAGGAGAAATGGAGGAGGAGGAGGAGGAGAAGGATGTGGAGTGACGAAGATGATGTAGACGTGAGGAGGATGAGGAGACGGAGAATTTAAGAAGGAGGACGACGAGAAATTGAAGGAGGAGGAAGAGAAGGAGGAGGAGAAGAAGGAGGAGGAGAAGAAGGAGGAGGAGGGAGAGGAGGAGGAGGAAGGGGGCGGAGGAGGAGAAGGAGGAGGGGGAGGAGGAGAGAGAGGAGGAGAAGAAGGAGAAGGAGAAGGATGTGGAGTGACGAAGAGGATGTAGATGTGAGGAGGATGAGGAGACGGAGAATTTAAGAAGGAGGACGACGAGGAATTGAAGGAGGAGGAGGAGGTGGAGGAGGAGGTGGAGGAGGAGGAGGAGGAGGGAAGGAGGAGGAGGAGGAGGATGGGCGAGAATGAGGTGTGAAAGGAAGAAGATGAGTGGAATGAGAAGGAAAATGAGGAATGTAGACGTAAGGAGGGATGAGGAGACGGAGAATTTAAGAAGGGGAACGACGAGAAATTGAAGGAGGAGGAGGAAGAGGAGGAGGAGGAGGAGGAGAAGGAGGAGGAGAAGGAGGAGGAGAAGGAGGGAGAAGGAGAAGGATGTAGAGTGACGAAAAGGATGTAGACGTGAGGAGGGATGAGGAGACGGAGAATTCGAGAAGGAGGACGGCGAAAAATTGAAGGAGGAGAAGGAGGAGGAGGAGGAGGAGGAGGAGGAGGAGAAGAAGGAGGAGGAGGAGGAAGGAGAAGGAGTGACGAAGTGGATGTAGATGTGAGGAGGATGAGGAGACGGAGAATTTAAGAAAGAGGACGGAGAAAAATTGAAGGAGGAGGAAGGAGGAGGAGGAGGAGGAGGAGGAAGAAGGAGGGGAGGAAGGAGAAGAGGATAGGGAGGATGAAGAATTAAGGAGGAGGATGAGAGAGGAGGAGGAAGAGGAGGAGGAGGAGGAGGAAGAAGGAGGAGGAAAAGAGTAAGAAGAGGATGAGAGGTATAGAGGAGTCACGTGAGGAGGATGGCGAGACGGAGGAATTGAAGAAATGTGAGGAGGATGACGAGAATGTGGAAAAGGAGGAGGAGGAGGAGGAGGAGGAGGAGGAGGAGGAGGAGGGAGGAAGAGGAGTGGGGAGATGAGAAGATGTAAAAATATGAGGGAGGAGGAATAGACAAAGATCAAGAAGAATGATTAGTAATAAAAAGGAGGACAAACTCTTATTGGATAAGGCAAAGTAGAAGCTATGTGATGGAATAGAAAAGTTGACAAGAAGAAGTGACAGAAGAAATGAGGATGGAAAAAGAGTGGAGGAAATTGAAGGAGGAAAAGTATGGAAGGGAAAAGAGGATAACAAAAAGAGAAAGAGAGGATGAAGTCAGAATGAGAAAAAGCGGTGGACGGAAGAAGAGCGGGAAGAGAGAAAAGAAGAAGAGAGAAGGAAAGTTGTGGGTTGAAGAGGACAGTGAATAAAAGGAGCATGAAGGAGTAGAACAAGGATGAATTGGTAGAAAATTAAGAGTAGCAAGAACATAAAAGTTATTGGAAGTAGAAGAAGGCCATGAGGATAAAATAACGAACTTCATGAAAAACACCAAGGAATAGAGAAAGACAACCAAGGAGCAGAAAATAGATTTAAGTATGAGAATGATAAAGAAGAAAGGGAGAAGAAAAAAGAGACAGAATAAACTAGTAATAAGAGAGCACAGCATTTCCTTCCTTCACTGTTATGTCCCCTATGCGAATGATTGGTAGTTCATGCTCGAACTAAACGGGGAAATTGGCGTTTAGTTTTTTGGGGGGTTGCAAACTCCATCCGGTCACCATAAACAAAGTAATATAATATGTAATAATTATATGTATAGTTTTACAGTATACGCCGTTGAAGCCCCAAATAAGAAAGAAAACAGCCCATGAACGCACCTTCTAGCATTGCTCAAACAGATATATTAGATATTCTAGACTCTTCTGAAACAAAAACAAGTTAGGGTGTGACACATCAAGTTTCCAGTTTGTTTACATATCAAGGAGTGTATGTGTGTGTGTGTGTGTTTCCTGCTCACAATCTTTGTTTATTGGGATCACTGAATGTAATCCTGTTCTGCAGCAGCGACCATGCATTTCTGATGTATGTATGCACTCTCCCGTCTGCAATAACTTTCACAAGATACTTTACAAAGAAAGCACTGTTTCCTGTTATTTATCGATGAGGTCGTTTGTTTATTTATCATTGAAAAAGATGCGAGTGGTCTTAGTACAGAATTGAATCTCATGAGTGAGCAGCCTTGATATGTTGATATGGTTAACCTTGATCTAGAACTTGAAGAACAAAATACGAAAACGATCTACTTGAATCAACCAAAGACGATAGGAAACTATTAGTATTCTAATATAAGTATATATAGTATAAGTACATACATATAGTATGAGTATTCTAATTGTCTTTGAACCAACATACCGCGAAATGACGTCATCTAACTAAAGCAATGCAACCAAGTCGCTATTGAGCTCCGTGAATTGTCATTTATCGGAGGTTGAATTCAATTGGCTTTCGTGAAACTGGCCCATAATAATGTATTCACTCAATCATTTACAATAGAAACGTAAAACAGACCATAGCAAATAGTGGGAGATCCTGATACAGTATTTCACGCTTGATTAATAATTACAGTATTTCAAGATTCAATGCAAGCTTGAGCTAGAACTGATTTGGGCCTATACTCTTGATAAATAATTAGAATTGATTCAGTGAGAAGTGATTGCACCTAGTATCAATGTCTTTGCAATAATTTTGAATGATAGTATCGAAACAAACTATTTCTAAACCACTGAATCCAAGCAATTACTTAGCATAGATAAATTTTCTAGTCAATCCTTGTGTACAATACTGGACCTTAGTTGTACGAAATCCATCAAAATTTGACTCGTTCATTTTTCTAAGGCATTTGAATTGAAAATATATTATTGTTGTATCATTTAAAGAAAACTATTCTCAATATTGAAAAGGTAAGCAAAGTTTATGAGAATAATTCATCCAACATACTATTTCAACATGCCTGCATCATAGTGGATGAATTCTCCCATACACTTTGAACATTGTAATTTCATTGTCAGTACATTGACTTTGCAAAATAAACAAGTTAGTTACTCTTTAGTTAGTTATCAGTTAGAAAAACCAGTTATTTGCGTTAGTTACTCAGTAGTTTTGTTCAAATTTGTAGTCCCCAAAATGTCATTTTTTGAGATAATTATCAAATTTGGTGACCAAAACTGTATCATCATAATACTTGAGTAATTGAGCAGTCTTGTTGATGAGTAATCTTGAGAATTTCAATTTGGGACCAAACAGGCAGCCGGTTATTATGTTGGTGGTTAGTCAATAGGTCATTGGTCCAGTTGGTCGTTCGCCCTTTGGCGTGTAGAAAAGGAAGCGGTTTTTCGTTGATAGCAGCAGCAGCAGCAGCAAAGGCAAGAAGATATCATCATCATCAATCCGATATCCGGTAATTGTGGGGGAGGAGGACCGCTCCTTCTCCTCCTCCTCCTCCTCCTCCTTCTCCTCCTCCTCCTCCTCCTCCTCCTCCTCCTCCTCCTCCTCCTCCTCCTCCTCCTTCTCCTCCTCCTCCTCAGTCCGCTACCGGCCGCAAAGAAAGGTCGTTGACCCCGCAGCTGAGGTGCGGTGCGGTGCGGCGGATCCACTTGTTACGCTTCATCGAACCTCGAAAAACGGCCCAGATCCGCTTCGCTTCTATTCGGCCTCTGGGTCGGCTACATCCGAAGTGGGTCTCATCGAGGCCTCGCTAGACGCCTCTGTAGTGAGGCCTTGTTAGTTACTGCCAAATACCAATCTCAGTGTTGCAGATTGGATGTAAAGAGGTATGAGCTGGTTCTTTAAGAGGCCTCTCACCTAGTAATCGTTAGTTGGCAAAATACAACCATTGCTTGAAAGATTGGATAGGTATGGGAAGAAGTCTTAGCTGGATATGTAAAGGTGACTGGCTCTTTAGCGAGGCTTCTCACCTAGTACCTCTGAAATATTTGGTTGATCTAATGCCAAATTCAAGAATCAAAGAATGTTGGATGAGTCTGAAAACAGGCCTCAGCTGAAGATCAAAAAGTTATTAAGGACTCTCACATGTGATGTTTAGTTGGCCCATTTGAAGCCAAATACGAGTACACTCTCAGTGATTAGTTTGGGAAGAAGATGGAGGTTGACGTTGAATGAACGAACTAGTTTCTGTAGCCATTAACTATTCAACTACATTCCCTTCTCAGCCAAAACTGAAAACATTGCGAATAAATTTCACAGAGCTGGACTCATTTAAATGAAAAATTAATGAAGGATCAAATATAGAAGTGCAACTCTCTTATGCTTGGTTTTATTTACAATAAAATAAAACAATATAAATATCTTATCAACTCCTAAAGGTGCATGGTAGAATAGAATAGGCCTACATGGTAGAAGAGTAGTGAAGATTCTCTACTCTAAGAAAAAGGCCACTTTTTCTTATTCCAGCTACTCTATCTCAAATTCTAATATAAGCTCAAGAGATGGCCCCAAGAGTAATTTTTCCAATTAGCTATTCTTTGTTGTAAAAAAAAACGTTGTTCGTTGTTCCAACTAATTAACATTCGTTGTTTCAAAGGTTTCAAAAACTAGTTGAATTTTACACAGAACTATTTCTTTTCGTTGATGAAAACCGTTAACGACCAATCTCTACGCTAAATTTGTCTATAGGAGTCTGGAGTCTCTTGAACATCGGAAAGAAGATGAAGCAGGTTCCAATCAGCTGTTTCCTTGAAACGTGCTGCTAGGAATCAGTGTTACGAACATAGGGAACTTAATGATGAAGACGTGACTGTCCTAGTGTTCCCATCTCCAACGAATCTGGAACACTAATTTCTTGGATACAGATTCTGAACGGATGGACTGAGGTCACGGTTGCAGTGAATGCTAGTATCCATGTACTAGATCGTTACTCTGGGTGTTTTGAATTTAAATAATTGAACAAAAATAGAATCATCGCAAGCCGATTGTTAGTATCGATAGTTATTTTCGATAGAATCGCAGTGATTTAAAGAAATTGATCTACGAGTATACTTGGTTCACTTTGTTGAGTGAATACAAATTCACTGGGTATTTGCATGCAAAGAAAACCATATATCGATATAGTTTATAGACTAATTAATAGAAATTATATTTGTTGATTCATTTAACATTTTAAATTTTCACAATGAAGTTGAAGTAACTGGCCAATGCCCAATAGAGTTTGAATTACACATTTTCAATCGGAAAAATTTTGTAAGTTTGTTATCAAATGTATTGTAATCTCGTCAACTTAAAAAATCTAATATAATTAAAATTTAATTATGTTGTGGTTTTGTGCATAACGTTCAATCATTTCAGTAAACGTTTATCATACGGAATAATTATCAATCAAATGTGTAATGACACAATAATTTATTTTTATTTGTTTCAGGTAATTCCAGAACAATCTAGTTCATCGCTTCACATTTTTGGATAAAATACTCAATCTTCCAGGTTAGTGGTCGGTGATCCACATTACTTTTGTTTGAGTTTTATTGAGATTTTATGTGCCATTATGCATCATTCACGTATCAATGAGAATCTCTACTCCTTACATGAAACTCGCTTACAATAAGGTAATTAAATTTTATACAAAACTCTTCAACCTATACTATAATGACGCCATTATTCTCTAATCATGACATCTTTAATCATGACATGACATTCTCTAATCATGTGAAATATCAACTTCCCAACAATCTTCCGTTTTTCTTTACTTGCTAACTCCTCATTAATCTCCCTTCGACTCGTCTCTAGTAATTGGTTATCGATCCCGAACCAATCGCATTTGTTACTGCACTTTGTTCGAGAGAAATCCTCCCAAGACAACAGTCTTGTAATTGATTTTTAATCCTTTTCAAAAGAGAAGCAGTGTGGTTAACGGTGACACCCACCCACCTCTCAGTGAGTTGCGCGAGACAACTTTTTTTCTGATCGTTGCTCTATTTTTGGTGGCGTACCCGAAGTATTTTCGGGTTGAACAGACTCGTTCATAAAAATGAATAACGACCCATTAGTAGTGTTCATTCCGTTTGTTTTTATACAGTACATACAACATCCCCTGCCTTCCTAACGGTATAGGGCAATTTAAGGCATACTGTACTTCATCACCAGCTCTCCAAAGTCATTGTCTTCCATAATTTCTCTCACTACACAGAGCCATTTCTTACACTCTCAATAATAATTTCTTTTCGTTTGTGGATAATATCTCAAGGGACCCTTTGTTTTCTCAACACTCGTAACAGAAATTATATGTTAGCGGTCATTACTTTACATATCCTGCACCACAGGAATGGTATCTGTGTTACCATTACCATTACCTCATTGAATCAACACAGATCATCTTCAGCTTCTTCTACACCAATCAGGGACTCGGATTCATATACATGGGGTCCAATCCAAGTCAAGAAGAAATTTCCATAACTTCTAAAGAATAATAGGATATTTTGTTGTCAGGGAGCAAACCTTTCATCAAATAAGTTTGAACGGAACAACTGATTTGTTTAGTAAGTAATCAAAAAAGTAATACTTTGAGAAGTATTACTTTTTTTATTATTTCACTTTGCACATCATTATCATTGCTTTTTAACTTGTTCATTGCTTCTTCTATTTATATTGCTTTATCATCAATTTCGAATTCGATTTATTTGCTGTATAATTTAATAGATCTGAAAAACCAAGAAAATCGGGGTTTCCTCCCTCATCACTTGAAACAATAAAATGCTGAGTTTCTAACTCTACAAATTCTGTAATCCTAGTGTAAAACACAGGGGTCATCGACCTTTGACTTTATTATTGTTAAGCTATTGTAAATAATAATGACTTGAGCAAACCACTGCACAGCACATGGGCAATTCATCTCTCCATAATACCTAATATCGGGGTACCGAGCTCTGCTCGGGGGTAGGCCTACAAAGGCACAGGAATGGAAATTTTAAAGGAAAAAAGGAATAGAATTAAACAATTTTTTAAGCACAGCCATCAGTCTTATGCACTGAATCATCATTGCAATATAAAAAATCAATCTCAGCTTTCGAAATATTATGAATAATCGAGTTTGAATGCATATAATTTGAAAAATCCCACTTATAAAATTTTGCTTCATAGAAATAATAATATGGGTTGATTTAGTAGGATCATTTTAACTTGTCAGAAAACAGCTGATTTAACGTCAGTAATAATAATAATTAACGTCAGTAAACGAGCGTACATCAATCAGCTGTTTTCTGACAATTTAAAATATTTCTGCTACAACAATTTTTAGCTCAGCTGTTTTGATGAACTCTTGACGATTTTTCTCAAATAAATAAAAACAGATCACATGGCTAACTTCATGCTTCAAATTTAAAAATAACAATACAGTACAATATGGAATATTTTCAATATTTCTAATTCCTTTTAATTTTCTATAGATAAATAAAAATCAGAAATAAAAAGGGGAATATAAGCAGCTTATGTGTTTCGATATTTTTCTCAATTCTAGTAATGGAACCGCTGGTTTTACCAAAAAAGTTAGTGTAGTTGTGTATTTCAAGAGTGATCATGTGATTGAAATGCACTGTCTCAGCAGCTGAAATAATCTTGTCTCACTCCCACACTCACCGCTCTCACTCTTTCTTATCATTTACAGCCGACGGAAATTTGTTTTTGCTGTCAGCTGATCCCCAAAGGATCGGTTTTTCCTTTTTAAGGTCCTTCAGCGAGTTATCCCAGGGATGAGACCCGGCGCAAACTAATTTTTGTATCACAAACCTCCTATATTCCAAATTTCGTCAAAATCGTTAGAGCCGTTTTTGAGATCCGTTGGACATACATATAAACATATAAACATATAAACATACAGAAATTGCTCACTTAATATAATAGGATTACGCATTGCAATGGCTCTGGTTATCTTATCTGACATTTGCTGAACAGTTAAGTTGCGGTTGGAAAGTTCTGCTATATGACGACAGTTGCCTAGGAAAGTATTAGCAATATTTATGACTGATTTGAATGCGGCGAGTTTATTTTTGCACAGATAAGTTATTCAGTCTGTGTTTGAAAAGTTTCCAAGGTCTTCCCTAGTGTCAGTTACATGTTCTGTAACTGACACACTACCATAACATTGGGTTTTGGTAGGTTTTGCTGTTGTTCTATCACCTTTGACCTATGAATTTGATGACTTATTAATCAGGATTCCTTAAGGATAGCTGAGCATTCTGTGTTTGAAAAGTCTCTTTTAGTCTCAAAAGTAAGGGAAACCGAAAAGAATAGGATTTGAAAAGATAATTGATTCAGTTGTCGGCTTGAGAAAATTATTCTGTTTCTGAAATCCTTCTTATATTTCTCCTTTTTCATCATCATCATCATCATCATCATCATCATCATCATCATCATCATCATCATCATCATCATCATCATCATCATCATCATCATCATCATCATCATCATCATCATCATCGTTATCGTTATCGTCATCGTCATTGTCATCATCATCATCATCATCATCATCATCATCATCTTCTTCTTCTTCTTCCTTTTCTTTTCTTCTTGTTTCTTATTTTCTTCTTCTCCTTCCTCTTCTATTTCTTCCAGCCAAACATGTGCTAGGTTTGGATACGTTTTAACTGCTGCTTCATCCTCGAAATGCCCTTGAAATCTATTGGTTGTAGATTATAGTGTTGATTGGTTTTTGAGAAATTCTGATATTCTATGGGAATGACTAGAGCATGAATCACACCAAGCTAACTTATTAGCTGCTAGCGAAACAACTGACAACTGATAGCAAGTGTGAAACGCTTCTAAAAATATTTATGCATAATGTCTATAATATCTAGCATTAGCTGCTATTAGAAGCTACTGCAGCTTCTATAATAGCTACTATGTCTAGAATTAGCTGATGTTAGAAGCTACTGCAGCTTCTAATAGCTAGTATTAGCTGCTATTAGAAGCTACTGCCTATATGTCACACTTGCTATTTAATGTCAGCTGTTTCGCTAGTAGCTAATAAAGTAGCATTTTGTGACTCGGGCTTAAATGAATGAACACTGCTCCACTACTCACTTCACAATAAATAGCTGAATGAGTAAGTGAGTAATTATCGTCCTCGCAACATTGCATGCAACGGGGTGGGTTGAGAGTTGAATGAATTGAGATGAAAAAGCAAACCAATTGCAGAGAGAAATGCAAGGACGCCAATCGAGAAGCAGCTTCCTTGAAAAACATGCGAGCCAATCAGAGACACGTGATGGGCATTCAGATGACTGCAGTTGAAATTGTGATGCGATTCAGCCGATCGACAAGAACTCTCCTAGCTGAGCAGGAGTGAGCTTGCATTGGCCTAACAATTGAACCAAACTCACTTACACACTTCGCAGTTGGAGGAAAAGGAAGGTAAAGAGTAGAAGATGAGAAGGAGGAGGAATAGAAGTAGGAGGAATAGAAGTAGGAGGTGAATAAGAAGGTGAATCGAGGATGAAAAGTGGAAAAGAATAATGAGAAGAATGAGAAGAGAGGAACGAGAATTGGAAAAGAGTTTGAGAAACGTGGATGGAATTGAGGTAGAAATAGAAGAGAGGGAAATAGTGATAGAGGATGAAAACGGAAAAGAAGAGGGATGGAAGTGAGAGAAGGAGGGGGGGAGGAGGAGGAGGAGGAGGAGGAGGAGGAGAAGAAGGATGAGAAAAGAAGGAAAACTATTATGAAAAAGATGAAGTAATGAGAGTGAGGAGAATTAGTAACATCAACATGCAGAGGGAAAGAAGATGTAAATGGAAAATAAATTATCGTAAGCTGAGAAGAAACAAGCTGAGAAAATCAGAAGAACAAGAATAAGAAGAAAATGGAAAGGACTTTAGAAAGAGGAAGAAGAATTTGCACAAGCCGACAACCGAATCAACTTCTATTATCCTATTTTTTTTTCTTTCTGAAAAATTTCGTTTTCTATGGTTGTTCGTAAGCGGGTGGAAGAAAGACTCCCCCCCATCATATCCTTATAAGTCACCGCTGCTACAAAGTGGATGCCCTTGCTTCTTGACTCAAAGACAAGTCAACAACGGCCGACCATCGTTCTATCTCTTCGATGAATCTCTTTCTGAATGACTTTCGTTGGAATTCGTACAATTCTGTATTTATGGTCAACATGCCACACCCCACTCAAGACTTTCAATATGATGGAATAAATTAATTTAATGTTATTATTGATGTATAAAAAAATAAACTCAACTCCTATAAATAATGTTAAGTTTTTAATAATATCACTGACACGCCGAATAAAGCTGGAATACTATTAGCAAAAGTTAAAATCAAACACATTAGCGTAACAATTCTAGGAATGTATGTTCTGTACAATGGAACAGAATGGGTGGTCTGTGAATGTTGTTTGCTATTTTTTAATATAGGATTTTTCGCAAAGTTTGACTCCTAGAGGTTATTGTGCTCATCGAGGAAATTTGTTATGAAAATAGGTTCAAATCTGCTTGAATGCAGTGTTTGAGATGGCGGAAGGTGACACCATTTTTCTATTAGTTGTACTGTTTACATCTGCGTTGGTACTATTACAAAACCACATACCTATTAATAGCCTGCAGTAGTTCAGTATAGAACTGTAATTTTTAATAAGTGCATACGAGATTTTAATTCATTATTCATTGTAAAATTAATGAGTGTTGATTCATCTATTGACAATACATTACATTATGGAGTGAACGAAAAGAAATCACCTAAAACTGCGTCCAATCCCAAATTTAAATTCAGTTTAGACTTCTAGAGGATATGTTTATGATTCATTCCACTGTATTACGAACAGTAACAATTAAAATTTTGACTGTAGACAATATTCATAGAATCATAGTAATCATTTTGAACATTCAACTAATCAGGCAAGAGTACACTTGGTTGGTAGCCATTTTGAATTGTCAACCAATCGAGGAAGAGCACAGCCATTTTGAATTGTCAACCAATGAAGGAAGAGCACAGCCATTTTGAAGCTCTCAAAACATTCCACTAGTTGACCAATGAGGTGAGAACTGTAGCTCATAATAATTGTTAGTCCGTTTGCATTCTCAAAAGTAATTATTGGGAAGAAAATTACCTAACAACTATTTCATATTATATTGTAATGAGTATTATTAGTATATTTAGTTTCATCTGCATTATTTCCATAAAATTTTCCCAACTCAGATAATCATGGAAAAATATAGTTACAGTTATAACATGTTCATTTCTGTGGTTAGACTGCAGCCCCCAAGAGACCATAATCATTGTAATTAAAAATCTTATACAGGAAGTCCAAATAAGTTTTGAAAAAAGTGTCTTTCAACACAAAACATTTATATGAAGATAGAAAGAGATGGGATATTGCAACATTTCAACTGTTTTCTAAATCATAATAATTTATTGAACGAAATTTCCCAATTAATAATGCTATAAATGTATGAAAAAGGTACTCTGAAGACTTCCTATTATTATGTTGTCAGTATTCGCAGTAGCGGTAGTCTTCAGAGTAATTTATAGCATTATTAATTAGAAATTTCGTTCCATAAATTATTAACATTTATATGAATTGATCCAGTTTATGGACTTTGATACAAGTAAAAGAAATTTAGAGAATTTAGAAATATAGAAAAATTTCAGTTTACAATTCTAGAAGAATTATTCAAGAAATGGTATGAACTTAACTCAAGAAGTGGTACGTGGTATGAACTTAGAGCAAAAGTGTATTAGAGTGTACCAAAATCAACCAATCAATCAATTAAAATTACCAAAATCAATTTGTATTCGAAAATTGCAAGTATATTTTTGCTAAAATAGACCATTAAAATTATAATGGATTTCGCTATCTAAATAGAATAGGAATTACTTGTATAGTGTTTAATGAATAAAACACTTGTATAGTGTTTCACAACAGTATATAAATTAAAAGCACAACACGCAATTGGTAATATTATTTATTCTATTATTATTATTATTTGTCGTAGAGCTCCCTAATTGGAAGACGCAGAGTGAAAATGATTTATTTATGGGACTTTGAGGTGTTCTTTTTGTTTGCCCACCAACTTTTCTTTCTCTGTGCAAAAGCAGTCTTTCTTTCATCGCTCCATTTAGTGCCGGTTCTAATTATTTATTCTATTACTATTTGAGATATGCAGAAGCAGTTTTGGGGCTTGTTGATTATTCCCAAGTAATGTATATTTTTGGTGAACGAATGAATGATTAGCTATGTGTAATTCTTCAACTATCACAAGGATAACGTAAGAAGTATCAAAAAAGAACAGCATCATCTCGGTTGCAGCGGCGAAATTCGGTTGGCCTGTTGGGCGAGCCCCCAGCCGAGAGTCCCCTCCCCCTACCCTTGGCGGTGCCGGTGTGGTGGGGGGCGCTTTGTCATGTGGGGAGGGGGCAGAGCGGCGGCGCTTTCTTGGTCGGCGGCTGCCGCTGCTAGCCTAGTGTGTAGCGCGCGCGCGGTCATGCAGATAACACTGGCAGAGGAGCTTTGAGTTTTTGAGAGGGAGGTGGTTGTTCTCGAGTAGTAGAAGTGGTCAGTTGTGTGAGAATTTTCCCGGAGATGGCTTTTCTGGTGGCGCGTCGTGGTGCCGACCTTGGAGCAGGAGGAGGAGGAGGAGCAACAGATGGACCTCCTGCTCTCCATCAGCCGTCGTCGCCAAACACTCGACATTCGTCGGTTGACTGTGTCACTGTCACTGCCAATTCCGCCACCGCAACCACTGTTGCCGTCATGAAGCCCGATGTGTTGCATGATGCCCACGATGACTGGAAGGTCCACGAGCCTCTGGCGCCCCTATGGTAAATACTAAACATTTCACTAGACTTCGTGCTTTAGTTGAAACTTGAATGAATGACCGTTTAAAGTTGGGTAAAACTTAAGATTGAATTTCAGATAAAATTCTTAGAGAGATATTCTGTGTTAAGGAACTATTGATAAATACTTTGGTCATTGATAAAGACAGCTTTAGTTGAAACTTGAATGAATGACCATTTAAAGTTGGGTAGAACTTAAGATTGATTTTTATAGAACCTTCATCATAGAGAGATATTCTCTATTTAGGAACTATTGATAAATACTTTGGTCATTGATAAAGACAGCTTTAGTTGAAACTTGAATGAATGACCGTTTAAAGTTGGGTAGAACTTAAGATTGATTTTTAGATAAAATTCTTAGAGAAATATTCTCTATTAAGAAACTATTGATAAATACCTTGGTCATTGATAAAGACAGCTTTAGTTGAAACTTGAATGAATGACCGTTTAAAGTTGGGTAGAACTTAAGATTGATTTTTATAGAACCTTCATCATCATAGCGAGATATTCTCTATTTAGGAACTATTGATAAATACTTTGGTCATTGATAAAGACATTGGAAATCTTTGGTAAAGAATGTGAGAATTTGATCGTTGAAAGTTGGGTAAAATTTGACATTGATTTTGAGAGAACATTCTGTCAAATGGAGAGGTATACTCTGTTTAGAAATCATTGGTGAATACTACTAGATTTCATTCTTTGATTGATACTTTAATATCACATGAATAGTCATTCAAAGTTGAGTAGAATTCAACGTTGATTTTGAGAGAACGAATGGAGAGGTATTCTGTATTTAGAAATCAATGGTAAATAATCAACAATCTACTAGATTTCATTCTTTAGTTTAGTTGATACGTGAATATCAAATGATTGATTATTTAAAACTGGGTAGAATCTAACATAAATTTCGAGAGAATATTATGATAAAAAGAAAGATATTCTCTGTTCAGAAATCAATGATAAATACTCAACAATCTACTAAATTGAATAATTAACTATCTACTAGATTCCACTCTTTAGTTAGTTGATACGTGAATATCAAATGAATGTTCATTTAAAACTGAATGGAATTTAACATAAACTTTATTCTTTATTAAATAGAAAGATATTCTCTGTTCAATAATCAATGATAAATACTCAACATTCTACTGAATTACTTTGCTCTATTTGAAACTTATCTTGTATGTAGTTGATAGTGTTGATTCGGTTGTTACACCGTTATAAATCTCTGGTAAACTCTGTTTAGAAATAAAAGTAATTGGGTATTATTTAAGTATCCACTACACTTTTCTGACGTGATCTTGATCGTAAGCATTTATAGATGCAAATGGATCAATACATTTCTATCTTTTCAATGCTCTAGTTCCTACTCCAATATCAATATTATTGATCCAGGACTTGCTGCTTTATTTGATACGTGAATTGTGAATACATTCGATGCTGATTGAAATTTAGAAGCTAGGTTTCTTGACATCATTGGTTGAAGAATTCACTACACTGCTTGACTACACGAATATCAAAGATCAAGAATTCAATGTTGAAATCTCATACTTAATTCTATACATGGCCTAAAAACCTAAGTTTATTTCCATGGAGAATAATCAACAATACACTTCACTGTAATGTTTGAAATTTGAGTGACTATCAAAAAAGCCGGTAAGCCGGCCGGAATGCTACCGGTATCCAAACCTTTGCGAACTCTCAAAGTGTTCAATTGTTTGAGAACTATCACTCTCCAGACATTTCTTGAACTTTTTGCACAGAGTTCCACTCTTGAATTCGTACAACTAATTTGATTGCTTCAACAGCTTTGATTGTCTGTCATTCGATTTCAAATCAATCAATTACAATTCCTAGAAATCAATCACTGATTAATGTGCATCAAGACAGAGATAAGACATTCTGTTAGGTGAATTTTTGATCATGATAACTGATAGACTCATTAATCACATCAAACAAATTAGTCATTCCACCGACAATAATAATTCAATAATATTTGGATCGGATTCTTTGAGTCCATCAAGTTTACAGAATCATTATCTAACATAAATAGCAAGGTCATGAATACAGTACTATCAAAGACTCTTTCAATAAGAACATTATTCCTGTTTGAAGTAAGGTTGCTAGAAAATGTGATTTTGGATAGATTTTTCACCCTCTGAAGACGTTAATTTTAAAACTGATGATTTATTTGTCGATGTATAAGTTGTACCATAAAGAAGCATACTCTCTAAGTCTGTTCTCTGTGGTTGTACTTATAGTTGATTTGTAAAGTTGTACTCTATTTAGCAAGGAGTCACGCAGTACAGAAGACTGTAGTATAAAAACCAACAACGGACTAGCTCGTTCCCTCGTTCGTAATTTCCGCCCTCTCAACAGTCAACTAGCACGTCTTTTTACCATACTTGACTTCTGTGAGACATTCTGAATGATTCCCAGTCCATTTAGGGAAGCATGAAGATGTTAATAATATTAATACAACTGAAGTGTAGGAGTTTCTTCATGTTAACTCGATACAGCTTTTTGTTAATTATCCCGAGTGCTTATAATTTTGTCTTTGACTATTACATTTTATGTTCGCCTCTAAAACATGCTCTAATAAGCTGGATTTATGCTCACTTGTAATAAGGAACAAGGATAAGTGAATACATTTGCTGAACATTGAATACATTTCATTCACGGTTCAACTACTCTTCAATGGCGGTGATATAGGAAAGCATGAAGATGTTAATAATATTAATACAACTGGAGTGTAGGAGTAGTTTCTTCATGTAAGCTCGATACAGCTTCCAATTAATTAACACGAGTGATCAACAAATAATTTTAAACATAATTATGCACTTATCACATAACAGAGTGTGATTCAAAAACAGAAATACCATTGAAGATCCCTCATTTGAAAAAGGAATATCCCCAAATCAGTTTGTAGACAACACAAAAGGAATGGATTTTGCTATGAAGAAATCTTTCAGTTCCATTGTGGATTTAATGTTTCATGAAAGGTTTTGTTCTGTAGTGCATTAATTTCATTCAGTTTGAGAGGTAAACAGCCGCACTATTTACTTCCATATTGATAAAGTTATCAAATTTTATTTCGGTGAATTCGCTGGTGTAAGGGGACTGAATGTAGATGCTGCTCTCGTAGAAGTTCAGTACCCTCGTGCCCTTATCACAGAGTCAGTGACTCTTAAATTACGTAACAATAACTAATTTTGACTTTCATTCGACTGAAAAATTAATAATGTTAATGTCTGGTCATGATTAAATTGAGTGAATTTATAGCATAGCTCATGGCCATGTTAACAGGTCTGAGATATAACCGTTAAATAAATTGTCGTCAAACCTTGAAGTGTACACAATTTGAATAATTGTGATTTTATTTTTTCAAGATTCGAGTCGGTTTATTACTTTGAAAGGAAAGTCTTACAATTTCTAACTCACTTCTCTCCCCAATTCGCTTCCACCTTGATCCTCACTTAATAGTTCTATTACTTTAACAGGAAAAAGGGATGAACAATATTCTTACAATATTCAACATTAAAAACTCATTTCACTTCAAGTACTATACTATTGGTTTTCAAGTATTTGAAGATCTAAGATCGTATGTTGAGTGGAATGATCTGTCTTCAGTGACAGATCTCCAGAACTGTTTGAAGCACTCCACTCAATGAGTAAAATTTGTCACATCAAGTTGATTTTTTATTCAAACACAACACCATATACAACGAAACAACTGGCTTTCCGTTCAAAACTGCTTATTTTCCAAATAATTATGGTTCAATATTTTATATCAATCTTATAGTGTAATTGAATGTGAATCATCTATTCAATCGATGAGTACAACATTCTCATGCCCAAAACAGTCCCCCTTCCAATTTACATAGATTTGAATTTGTAACGATGACAATATTGGATCCAGTACTGACTCTTCTCCAAATTTCAGAAGGCCTATTGACTTATCTGTTTCAATTTACTCTGGAAATGATTCAAATATTTGGAAATGAACATGCTCAGACTAATGGACAATATAATGAGTCATTTTCATTGATGTTGTTGAACTGTGAGATGAATGTTTAGTAACTTTGTTCAAAATACATGGAGAATACCAACCGAATTAAAAGTTTGGTGAACCATCAGTTGAGTTCTTTGAAAAGAGTTATAGGAAGCTGTTGATCTTTGGAGCATCCCGACCTTCTGGTTTCCTTATCAAGAGTGTCTTCTCCAGTTATCTCTCTCATCAGCAGCTCGCTCTCTCTCTCTCCCTCCTTCTCTCTGTCACCGAGAGCACAATAGCTATTCTTCTTATCTAGTGGAATGTTTTGAGAGCTTAGTATGACAAACTGGCTGGCAGAGTTTAATTCCATTGGCTTAATTAGAGTACATTCAGTTGTGTGCATTCCATCTTTCAAATTCATCGCCTGAGTTTATTGATCCTTATCATTTGTTGAAGTTCATTGGTCTTTCATTGTAGGCCTCCTCCTCGCATGTTATGCGGATGGAATGAGGCTCCTCCACCTATGCTATGCTCTATGCTATCTCCTCATGTGGTAGGTATGTATGTATGCCTTTTATGTCGCCAACTCAACATAAATACGTAACCGATATAACATCCTGCTAGGTAACCAGAGGCTACTAAGTAATTGGACGCCGTGCCTGCTTCGTATCAATATTTATTGCACCAGTGCATTTTATTTCTACTAAGTAATGCAACTCAAACTTGAAAGAAGTCACAGTGAGATTCAAATTGCAGATCCGGATTCTATCGAGATCAGGGTAGGATTGTTGTCATTCCTAGTTTTTACTTCGAATAAAGGAAATGTTACTGCACCTACTAGAGAAAACCAGTGCTATCAAATGGGGAGAATCCTACTATCACAGGCACCATTAAAAGGCGCAAAGTAATGCACTATCGAAAGGCATTCCGATTGCTTCTTGATAAAAATGAATTGTTAAAGAATTCAAGTTTCAAATTTTGTTTATCCCTCTACAGATACATCACGTGACAAAAATTAAAAAATGTTCATCGTTCTATTCAATTATTTGTTTATTATTTCTTTTTTTATAATTATGATGAAAATTCAGTGTATCAATCAGTAGCTCTATCATTCGATTCAATTTCTCAGCATTTACAAATAAATTTCATCCCCTCCCAAATCAATCAAAAATGTATTATCTATGCCTCTTTTCCATTTGGACAACAAACCTCCTGAGGTTTCCTCCAATTATTTCTCATTCTGTTGAATTTTTTTAATCATTTAAAATTTTTGTTAAATGAAAATCATTGTTAAATGCAATTGTAATTCGAGGGAGATTGAATTCTAGATCAGTGTAAACTGTAGATAAATAAATGGAGATTTTCAGAAAACTTAAATTGAAGAAAAGACTCTCTTGCCAACACTTAACAAATTAATTTACAAATTAAATAAATAGACAAATTAATTTACAAAATCTATTCATAAATAATGACATCTCCACTAATTAACAAGCCTCAGGCATGACTAATCAATATATTTAGGAATGGAAGCTATGAACATCGTTTGATTTGTATCAAGAAGCAATCAAAATGCCTTTTGATATTGTATTACTTTGTGTCTCTCCAGTGGCGTCATTTCACCAAAACCTTGAGGGGCAAAGGGGTTCAAGCTTATTTTAAATGTCAAATGCACTTTGAATTAACTTGATCAATACGTTCAGACGTTCGTATTAAAAATAAAACATTGGCTCTGCTGTATTCAGACCTACATGTGTACACTAATAAGTGCTATTGAATATTACGTGTTAGAAGAACGTTAATAGTAGTTAAATAGTGTAATAAATTAATATTATTTTCAAATTACAAGAATACGAAGATTTTACATTCTCTGTACCTGTGTCTCTCGGAGAACTTATTTCGGAGAACAATATTTTCTTGAAAGTACCAAAATATCAACCGCATTATACGATTGCATGTTACGTAGATTGAAATTTACCGTTATTGTGATAAATGATATTCGTGGTGGATCGATGCTAGAATTTGAATTTATGCCATTTGAATTTCCAGTTTATATTCAGAATACAAAACAGTTCAGAGTCCTGCTGAAACAACAACCGATCTAGAGTGTCATGTGTGCTGATGACAAATGACTGGAGACAGTCACTTACTAGGAAGTGCTATTAAACTTTCATGTGTTTATGTGTTGCATGAATCATTCCGATAAAGGCACTGGAATATTGTTTATTATTTAATTGTTAGATTCTCAGACAAGCCGTTATTTTTAATAGTTCGCTATACAGACATTGTTTCATAACCACGTTGTTTGAAGCCTAAATTCTCTGGAAAGAACTGTGCAATCTTTAATTCATTGGACCACGTCTGACTTATGTTAAATACACTGTGCAAACAAGTCTGAATTATTCCAACTTCCTAACGGTCACTTCAGATCATTGAACTCTCATTGTTGATTCACGTATAGTAGGAATAATTATCCAAATTTAATTGAAGTCATGCTTCAACTTTGCAGGATTAAGAAATGTATATTAATCTAAAAAATAATATTAATTTACATCGATATCTTTCAATCGAGTCGATTATACAAATTCAATCAAGCCTTGATTAGAAATTTAGTAAGACTACTGGTTGAATCTGAAATCATGACCCCTGGAAGGAAATTTTTGAGTAAACAGAAATCGCAAAATACCTATAAGAGCAACATTGAATACCAACATTTTTTCTCCTCTCCCCTTCAGACTTCAAGGGTCATCATTTCAGATTCAACCAGTATGTATATCTGCACTAAATGTTACACTCAATAGAGTACTATGAGTATAGAGTATTCTCTATATCTAGTATATACAGTACTATACGAGAGTATAGAGTGAAAAATGTCAACTATATTGATATTATATGCCAAATTCATTATGCTAACTCCAGACTATCATCATTAGTAAAATATACCAGAGTGACCTGCCATAGAAATTTTGGTGTGTGTAGTAAAGATTTGTGACAGAAACAGTTCCGAGTCAAGATTTTCTCACCGGTGTCAAAGACAGTTATCAGCAACAGAGTCATATGATATCATGGTTCAGTGTGTGTTGAGTAAAAAATTTTCCCACCAGACTCAAAGACAGCGATCACTGATCTGTATCAAGAGTAGAGCAGTTGTATGATTGTATCAGGAGGCGCGATTTCCGTTCAGAGATTGAATAGCATATAGATATACAGTATAAATAAGATGGTATAGTAGATATAGGTTCTTGCCTGGGAGTAGTTGGCGAATGGCGGATGTTAACCTACCTAGGATTTTTCAACCTACCTTTCTCACCTGGCTAGTATGTGTAATATAGGCAATATAGTATAATAGCTGAGTGTGAGTATAGCTGAGATACAGAGAGCGGATGCGGCGCTAGTCTTAAACCTTCTCCAAGTCAGTAAAACGGGTGTCCAATTAATCGCTTCCCATAGATCGAGATCTTCCCTACCAGGTTTCCCTACTTCCCTACTATCACCTTTCAAGAAAGTTTGCAATATTTATGTGAGTTTATTAGACGTTGGTTGTTGAATGTCATTGTCAGGAGAAAATTGTAGCTGAGTTTGAAGTGTCCTAGTGAGTGGTCAGGGTGTGGAACTCAGAAAATTTGCTGCTAACTTTTTATTTATCAGATGAAATCACTAATGATAAAAATGGACTTGATCGATTGTACCAAGCATTAAAAAGGCTGTCCTAATGTTGAGTCAAGTTTAGGCCAGAAACTCAAGCTCTATCACGTAAATTTGTCAAACTAGAAGTATGATACTGATCGATAAAATATTGATAAGATTATATTTTCCATAAAAATGATAATAAAATAAATTAATTGACTTAATAAATATATTTGACTAGGAACACTAGATGAAAATTTACAAAAATGCTGTTATATCTTTTATGGAAATTTGAAGTTCAAGTATAAGTGGTTTCAAATTTAAATGCGATTTCTGCAATTCATTTGGACAGCTCTCTCTCCCGAATTCGCGGAACCGTTTTGTTCAAATAAATAATATTGGTTTCGACATTCTCTGATAACATGGTATAGGACGTATTGCAAACATTTATTCAATATTTACTCCCCCAATAACCATCAGCCAGGAAACTGATAAAATGATTGGAGATAGATAAAATAATTTGGAGATAGAGTGAGAGCGTGCGAGAGAGTTTTGTTCTGGGATCAATGAACTCGGTGTTTATCAAGCGGATGGTTGGCTGGCCGCTCATTGAATTTATTGTCTTAATATTTGCGTGCACAAGATTGTTGTTTATTGGTAGAATTTCATCTTCGGGAAGCTTGTTCTAGATTTATAGATTGAATGAGACATCATCCATTCGCCTGTAAACCACAGCCGAATATTCGGACTTCTCTTCCTACTCCTAATTTGTTGACCCCTCCCCCCAAAAATACTCCACCTTCAACAACATAAAATCAGAACACATTGTAGCCGCTCCCATCCCAATTCACATAAGCATCGTGTATCGGGTTCAATGAACCCCCCACCCCTTCCCCGATCATGTGTCCCCCCTCGAACCAGATCTAATTGCTGTAACAAAATCTCAACGGGACTTTTTCGACTCCAGTTTTATTATTTTAGGTATCAGTGTTGATCACCTAACGTCAAGTCTACGAGTTCCATTTATCTTTGTGCAGATACGGCTGAGTTTGTGTTTATGGAACATAAAACTTTAACCTTCTGTGAAATAAGTTTTTGAGCAGATGTCTGGTTGGATCACCAACTATGAAAAACAATGGAAATTAGTGGTGTTTTCCAAAGTAGTGTGGTCCAGCTCGGCGTTCTGGAAAAGAAACTCTGAAAAAATACTTGTTCCCCCTGTAAAGAGCGTTTCAATGCGTTTTTGAGCTTGTCTGAGAAAGCAACTATACGAATGTTTCGTTATTCTTGGAAAATTCAATTTTTCCGATCTCATGAAAGTAGCGTGAGTAAGGTTGTGAAGATTGAGTTCGTTGTGAAAAGCATATTTTGTGAATCACGTTTGATTAGGATGTTGTAAAAGTCAGTGATCATAATATTATTGAATAAGGTATTTAGAAAAGTTTCATTTTCCATAGGAAAATTTAATGAATCAGTTCGAGATTGCTAGTTTTTCTCCTTCTATCAAAAGAAATCCAGTCGTACTAGAGAGCAAGATAAAAATACAAATTCATAAGGATAACAAAAGACGTCAATTACAAAACAAAATCAAATTATTCTCAAATGTCTTTCTGTTAAAACTACTCTAAATGAAATCTCAGCCGCTTTGAATATATGATATAGTAGACGTGGTCTTCTAAACGCTTTTGTTTGTCGTCTACAAAGTTGCAGCCAATCTAATGTTGAGAATTGAGTGATGAAGTTCAATTACAGTGTTATTGTTTGATGACTGGCACTCAACGCTTCTTCTAGTGGGGAAGTGACTTGAACCTCTTCAAGTTTAGGCAGCCTCGCCATTGAAACTTTGTCCTTGTCAATTCTATCTAGAAGGCTGATAGAGTCGCTCTTCATAACTTGGGCTGTCATTTCTAGATAATATTCTACTCCGGGAAGGGTATTTCAAATTTCAAGAACAGTGTATGAGTTTTAATTGGTTGCAGGAGAATGAGCGAAGTTCGTTGGCTTGGAGTTTGTGCTCTCTTTCCTATCGTATTTTTTGCTCATTTAAATTGAATCAGATTTGAATTGACTTTGGAGTTTAAAATGGTTAAAGTTTCATTTTGTCCATTTGATCCCAAAAGATTCTAACTAAAATTACGAATAATTTTTAATGACTGTTTTTATGAAAAATTATTGAAAATTTCATGACTGATTTAAGCTCATTTCTTTCTTTTGTACGAATGGAATATTCACATCGATTAACCCAAGTCTTCTGCCAGATATGCTTAGTACAAGTAATAATGATGGCAATTACAGAAAATAAATAATTTGTTTGAAAATCTGAGACTCGGTGATACAATTCATAATCTAAAAGATTGTGGACTGTTCCCAAACATTGGAAGACAAACGGATTTGGACGAAAACCTGTTCTGCATGAAACTTTTATTATTATCAATTATTATCCAGGGTTTGAATGGATGAATAAATAATGTATAAGTATTTTTTTATTACTTCATACAGTATAATGTATGAAGTATCAACCAGTATAAACAAATACATTATTTAGGGAACAGGTCAGCTTATCGCCTAGAACTTCTTCAATGATTCCTGGATTCAGGCAAATAATGTTGTGGGAATAAATTTGTTTTTGCTGAGAATGATGCCCACATAAGCTGACTCATATAATTCTATTCCAAATTTCTATAAACTGACTAAATCTGAATTAATCGTGGTTTATACAAGACAGGAACACTGGGAAAATTTCGAAATAAAGTACAGTTCATGTTAAAGTAAAACTCAATCTGCTCCATTTTTCTATCGCGTTCTACTGTGAAACATTTTCCGTGCGGCGGCACAACTTCATTTAAGTTGTCGAGCCTATCAACAAGTTAGCCAGGTGTACTTCAGTAGGCCGAAGCCGTACTTTATTAGTTAGTTTTTGCGGAGTTTGAGATAGTTGTTGTACAATTACCGTCATTCAGGTCTCTATTACAGCGCACGCGCTCTTTTTTAAAAGCAGCTATGTACTTTGTTGATGTTCCGTAGTATATACAGTAGCTGGTTGAAGTGAATATAGATTTGGTAAATGAGTACTGATGTATAGTAGAGCTTACAGTTAGAGGAAGGAAGGGGAAATTTTCAACCAGGCGCAACTCCGTA
Source organism: Laodelphax striatellus (assembly GCA_017141395.1). Lineage (NCBI taxonomy): Eukaryota > Metazoa > Arthropoda > Insecta > Hemiptera > Delphacidae > Laodelphax > Laodelphax striatellus. The sequence goes on along the minus strand of CM029532.1, from coordinate 54,805,671 downwards.
ACTGTTGAGCTGCTTGTGTAGTTGTGTGGTAAACGAAAATCGCTTCAATTCGTCCCAGCGTACGAAACTGTACCACACGCACGGTCTAATAACTGTTTTCAAGCGAAACTTATAAATTTGCATCTATTTTAGGTTCAACGCCACTTTTTCAGCAGTTTGATGAAGCAAATTGAAGCTCTGGGGAATTGTTCTCATTTTATTTGTTATTCATGAAACATGAATGAAATGCATGAGATATTCTAATTTGATATCATTCAAACCAAATTGAAGTTTTGGTAAATTGTAACCATCTCATTTTAATATTAATGGAACATGAAATATTTAAATTTGATTTTTTTAATGGTTGATTGTAATGATATACTACCTGAATAAATATCGTGGAATGATTTCGACCGGTTATCAAAAATTAAAAAATAATATTCAATTAATCCATGTATAATCACCATGTATAATAATAATCGATTTTTTTGTTCAACTTATCAATATAAATTTTTTTCTTCTATTGCTGAGGCACCTGGACCAATAATTAATTACTGGTCACCTCTTATTTCAATAACTTCTTATCACTTAATTATCTCATTTGAACTTTCAATTAATACAGATGCTAAGAAACAGCAAACTTGGTTGCCTAGATATTTCCCCCCTCTTGAGCAATACAAATTTATCATTCCATAGTACCCTATCCAACTGTCTTCCATTGAATTCATATCCAATGCGAACTTTGTAGTCTGTGGACTTTATCAGAGGCGTGTTCCCCATATTTTCCCCTGTAGAGCTGTACAAAATAATTCATCATTACAATATCTAGTCTTCTATTGAATTCACATCCTTATCCAAGGTATACTTTGTAGTCCATATTTTCCCCTGTTGAGTAATACAAAATAATTCGTCATTACAATATCTAGTCTTCTATTGAATTCACATCCTTATCCAAGTTATACTTTGTAGTCCAGGACTACAAAGGTAGGACCTATTATCAGAGTGGTCTCCTCTTATTTTCCCCTGTTGATTAATACAAAATAATTCGTCATTACAATATCTAGTCCTCTACTGAATTCACATCCATATCCAAGGTGCACTTTGTAGTCAGTTTAGTATGTTGTACCTATAAAAAAACGGTCACTGTCCTATGACAATGTAGTTCTTGGTGACACCCTAGAATTGTAACAATGTATTCAAAACATCTTTTGATCAACGACGAATGAAAAACCGTTATTGCCAAAGTCGGCTCTCTGTCTGTCCGCTGCAGTGCGTTTGGACCAAGAAACATCTGCCGCTGTTTGATGTCCAGGCCTGACCTACTGTCAAAAGAACCCGTATTGTGAGTGTCGAAAATTTCGCAACATGATTCACACCCCAAAATGTGGGGTCAGGTCAGTAGCAGCAGGAGGAAGTTGCGATCATACAAACTATATACATTGGACAATATATATGGATATATTTCTATGTGTGCTGCCTGCTCCCCCTGCCTCTGTCGGCACATTATTATAATTTGTGCAGCAGATTACTTGGAGTTTCTCAATCTGACCTGCAGCTGTGGTGTGTTGGAAGACAGTTGTTTGTTGAGGAAGATAAAAAATTAACAGATTATCGGGCACAGGAAGCTAGGCAGAACTGGTTCAATGGTTCGGGTTTGACCAATTCTATTGCGAAGATTGTGACATGATAGTAGCATAGAGAAGCAATAGGCTACTCTCTAGTCTGTTACTAGAAGTTACTAAGTATGTCCTCTGTGATAGTAAGGATTTGAACTTACTATTATTCTAGACATTATCAATAAATTAGTTTTAATAAACATTGATGAATTGTTCGAATACCACAATATTTTTTTCGTGATTCTTGTACACAAATATATTCTGTTCTTCTACACTGAAATTTATACTTTTTTTGGATTTTTGTTGGTGGATGGGGATTCTTGATCAATAGAATTCTTTCTTTATAATGTACGATCTCTAAATTTCTATGTACGGTATGATAAAATAGAATGGATAGAACTCGTCGTTGGATAGAATGGATAGAACTCATCGTTGGATAAGAATGGATAGAATAAAATGGAGAGAACTCGTCGTTGGATAGAATATAATTATGGATAAACATATAAATATGGATAGAACTCGTGAAGAAACTATGCTTGGCCAATGATGCCAATTGAAATTCTGTAATACGTGCATCTTTGTGATATGAACATTTTGGCCAAAAATTGATTTGATTTGATACTTTTAAAATACGTAGGTTAGTATACATAGTATACATTCTTAATACAAATTCATTTCTGAAAATTTATCTCGATCACCTCTGGCAGGACAGCCAGTATTTTAACCTAAAAGCATTACTGTTATAGACAATTTTTCATTTTCCCAAAAATAAAGTGGCAGAAACAGCTTTGTCATCTGCTCAAATACACTACCATCCATTGTTCAATTCAGTACATGTGACATGAAAGTATTTTCACAAAGAATAAATAACTGTTAATAAATTTTCGGGTAGCTAGAGATACTCAATCATCTCTCACGTAAGTGCGTGAGTAAAAAAAAACTGTGAGTAGCACAAGGGTGGAGAGGGGTGGGGAGGGATGCGAGTTCATTGGCCTTGTGGTGGTAGCGGTGGAGTGGACGCAAGCCGTATCATCCGAATGATACGCTACGACAAGCGACGCAATGCAACGCAACGCTGTACTATGCAACGCAACGCGAGAGAGAGAGCAAATTCAATTGTTTTGGCTAAGCCCACGTTGCCTTCACCCCCTCCTCCCCAGCTCCAAACCAAGCACTGGGTCAATGCTCTGTTCGTTGGCCGAGCCTGCTTACTGCTTGACACACATTCTGCTTCTTTTCATTCATCTCTCTTGCTCGCTCACACTCACTATTTATCCCTCTCCCTCGCTCCCCGGTTTTCTCTCACTCATACAGTATTATGCTCGCTGTTTACTTCCTATTATTGTATCCATCTCTCTCTCTTCTCTTCTCATATCGTATACAGTAATAATATTTTTGAATTCATAGAATCATTACTCATATCCATATCTACAGTATCGTGAACCAAGTTGAAGATGAACATTGCTCGAATTGTTATATCTCGAAATACTTGGAAACTGCTTTATCACCACTTTCTAGAATCACCCTTTCATCTTCCACTGTGAAGCAAGGAATGTGAATACACTGAAAGCAAGTGAGTTCATACGTAAAATCAAGTATTATTATTAGAAATATCATACTTCATAAAATCATTTCTTTTGGACGTTTATATTAAACGTTAGAAACGTTAGGGTGCTTCTGAAAACTTTCAGCTTTAATATACATCCACATAAATATACTCTTGACTACCTACATTGGACAGCATAATAAAATATTATTTCTACATAAATATTCGAAATAACGTGTGAGTTATTCAAGATTAAGCTTTATGAAAATTAGTCAAATATCAAATTAATAGTTGTTTTTATCTTCAACAGTCTAGAGAATACAAGCAAGGGTAAACTAATGAAAAAGTGTTCGGCTGGATAATTTTTTCAAACTTTATCGCATTACAGTGCTGTCACAGAGGAGGGAACTCAATTTTCTGTGATTAACTCCTTCCTCTGTGGTACTGTACTTCAAATTATCTACTGGGTAGGCCAACCAGCAATTCACACTGAGCAAACCATTCGAATAAGAGCACAGTTATGAAAAGAATTATTGGTGTTTGCAATTTTCTATTATTTCAAACGCACAAAATACATTCAGTATCAGGAAACAACAAAAGTCCTAAACAATAAAGAAAATACATACGAACAAAACTTAATGGTGGAGGAGCTAGAGAAAATAGTAGGGGGAAAGGGGAACTGTTTCAACTAAACTATTATTTACCAAATAGAATGTCTTATATGTGCTGCTATACAATAATTCATCATGTATTCATCTTCAATCAATTTTCATTTGTAATTAAACGAAAAACCTAATAATACTACAAATTAAAAGGAGTTTGAAAGACTTAGGCAACTGCTATAATTGGAAACATAATAAAATAGCTTGAGATGAGTCAAGAAAGTCATTAACTCCAGATAGGCCTTCAACACAGTCGTAAATGATTCTCAAGTAATTTCTGACACGGCTGAGGCGCCTACACGGTGCAGATGATCAGTGGTTGGCTACACTTGCACCTGATTGGTCAGTCAGCCAGGTTTGTTGGGCGCTGTGTCAGTGTGTCAGTGGTGTGTGCGAGTGAGTTGGCCAGTGGGAGTCGCGAGTTGCAAGCTCCTCCATTCCAGCGATTTCACCCCGCTCGCTGTTCTTTTCGTGCCTTCTAGGTCATCCAATCTTCTTCCTCCGTCTTTCCGATTCTCTTTCCTTATTCTATCCTTTTCATCTTCGTCTTTCCGTACTTAATTCTTTGTTTTATTTCTTTTCATCCTCGTGTTTCCGAAGCTTTTTCCTTATTTTACTCATTTTAATTTTCGTCTTTCCCATTCTCTTTCCTTATTCTCTCCTTTTCATCTTTGTTTTTCCGAATCAATTTCCTTATTCTCTCCATTTTCATCTTCGTCTTTCCGAAGCTCGAATAATTGTCTACAATCCTTGATCAATAGGAATGGGAAATTATGAATGGAATATGATGATTTTCCCACAACATAATTGAATTTTAGTTCAATTGCTAAATTATTACAATCACCATAAGGTCTGACAAGATAATCTTTGGTACTATGGCCCATATAGTGATTGGAATGTTCAATATTCAAAATTAAATGAAAATTCAGATTTGAATAAAAGAACGTCTTATAAGAAGTATTATGTTCAGAATGGAATCCAAATTCCAAATTTGAAAAGCTGTTTATTTTTAGGTCTGAGCCTATAAACTTTCAAGAACTCAATCAATATACATGTTGATTAATTTTATGTTCAGAGTAGGCATGAATATCCAAAAGTAGACAATAAATAATGTATTTCTCATTAAGTCACTTACATAGAAAACTACTGGTATGTATTTTATTGTAAGTGTTCCAAAACCAATTATTATTCGATTATGAACATTTATTTGGCCTTTGTACTAAAAATTAGGATTTTGACTCAACCATTTGAATTATTGAAGTTCAAGAAATGAAAACACTCGTCCATCCCATATGTCCACACTTGGTAGATTTTGTCTGCTGGTAAAGCATGATACAAACGATCCACGGGTTTGGATCGTCTTGCGTTGCAGCATGCGACTCCTACCAAAATTGGGCGGAAAAACAAATGCTGGAACGCATGCTTCATGTGCAGCACACAAAAATCGACCAAGTGTGGACATAGTCATAGAGACTCTCTTGCATCCAGTGTCTACATAGTAGCATTTATTACTTGGTCGTTAATTTCATTTATTATCTCTAACATTTGTGCTCTTCCAACAGAGGTTGTCAACCTCCAAAATTATTATATTAGCTGTGTTGAGACTCCAGCAGACAACTCGAAACAGCTGCTGCTGGAGCTAAAAGTGCGGTCATATTTAGGCTGCTCAATGTTAACTTATTAGACGGATATGGAGCACGAGAGAGAGATGCCCCCTCCCCCCCCCACCTTGCGTACAGTTATGTTGTCATTATGGACGAAGACTGTGTGCTGCGAGGTCAGTGACCCCGCTGGGTGATTTCGTGAGCAGAGAACCTTGAAGTCTGAGCAGTCAGCAGGCTGCTTGCTCTCTCAGACAATGGTGTACCGAAAAAAGCAGCAGCGCTAGACCCCGTTCTCTTGCTATAAAAATACGGCTGTGTACTGTATTTTACTATACACGTGTGTACTGTAGATACAGAAGTGGCGCTGACTGGATCAGTGGCTCACTCGGTCGAGGAAACATTTTTGTATAGCAGGATTCTTTTAAATTGTCAGAAACAGATGATTGATGTACGCTCGTTTACTAACGTTAAATCAGCTGTTTTCTGTTAAGTTATAAGAATCCTGCTATACATTACTTCTTGGCTATTCACCATCTGATTTACTCTCTTTTTTGTTGCATCTTAATAACTTGATTTTTATTTAATTCGGTCCTCCTAATGAAAACGATCCACAAGTAGCCAAAAGTCCATAATAAAAAAGTAGCCAAAAGTGCTTGAAATAATGATAAAAATAAATCACTTTATATCAATATTATTACTATGATTTCGATTGTTGAATAGAAAATGGCAAATTTTCTATTATGTCTTATTTGCATGATCTTCAGAGTGATTGATTTTCCAAAATAAATTGGCATGAAAAATAATAAACCGAATTTTGAAGAAATAAATTTTAAATACGGTATCATACAGCTGAAAAGTTGAATTATTGCCCGATTTTCAATCATATTCCAAGAAATTATTATGAAGCGAATCATGGTCACTTATTGTTTTATTCTATAAGCAACTCTCTGTTTTCATTTAAATTTTTGTATGGGAATGGACTTTTAAATTACTCCTTGTTCCTTTATCTCATTTGAATTATTCTATTCAAAAAGGAGTTTCAAAGTCTCCCATGGTCCCTGCCAAATAAGCAATAACCAATCAAATTAAAGCATAGCTTTTAAAGGTCATAGAATTGCATTACGTAATTGGTTTTCATTCACGATGTAAGAAAGGGAATTTAGTGAAATGCCCCACCACCCACACGCCAGCTGGGGGGAGGGGTGGGGGGTGGTCTAAACCCTCGCCAGCCCACCTGGGTCAGCTCTGACCTTGAATTTCACCGGGTTCACCGCCCTTATTGATCCTTAGTGACGTCATCCTCTCAACAACTCAATAGAACACCCCTCAGTGAGGCGACTGACTGCTTTTTATTAACTTTTTTATGAGCTACATTGTCATTTTTCCCCCAGCTCTTATTGTTTGTGGATAGCGTTTGTCGCTTTTATAGTATGATGTGTTTTTGTGAGCCCAAATCCCCTCATGAACTACATAAACTTGATAAATAGCATTCTGTCAGATTCAAGGCTAACATATTTGAACAACAGTATTTGTTCAGTGTTGATAAATTAATCGACTGATGTTACCAACTTTACGAAATATTCTATTTATACATAATAGTTATGCAGTTCATTATTGCCATACAAACCTTGGATTTTAATCTTTTGAATAATAGTCCATGAGAATAGTAGTGTAACTTGTTTATGACGTCATTAGGTTGAAGGGCCAAGTGATGAAAGTTTTAATTCATCATAATGATCATCATCATCATCATCATCATCATCATCATTATTTATTAGGTAATGAACCATTTTTCATCATAATGATCATCATCATCATTATTTTTTAATTTATGAAAAGCAAGAACAATTCTCAGTAATGTAGACCTGAAACAATGTAGTAATTTGTCTGGTTTTTGGTTTCGGGGTTCAAATCGGTAATCGGTTGTAAATTTGGATTTAGTGGATTGTGGCTCATTGATTCGACTATTTTATGAATTGAACGAGGAACAGATTCGGGCAGAGCCTGTTGTACCCTAATTATCAATTGTACATTGCTGGAATAAATCGTAATTGTTTGAAATCTAAACTTTAAAATGAAATAATTCAAGCTACTTCGTACAATGTTCATTAATTATGTTGTGAGAGATTTCTCTAATGCTGTTACACTTCATTGCCTGATTCTAGGTTTCATTGCAACAAGAAAACGCAACATGTAGACATGGCCCGCTGTAAGCCTTGTACCACGTCCCAAGGACACTTAGTGATTCAGAACGGTCACCCATCTCAGTTTCGGCAATACTGAACGTTGCTTAATTACTGTGTTTCAGGTTTATCATAGCTTGATGAATTACCTACTTTTAAAAATTACTTATCAAAGATTATGAGATACATACTGTTTATAATAGTTATATCTAGTGGAATAGCCAATAATTTGTCTAATCCATTAACCTTATCATGGGAATTCGTTGAATACATCATCTTTCGACACTATACCGTCATTTCCTCATGTGTCGCATTACTTCCTTTCGTATATAAGTGATGTTCTACTATGCGAAATTTTCCAAACCGGAACCAGTTTTTATGATCTCCAATAAAATCTTCCCAGCAGCTCTCAGGAATGCGCCAATGATAGGTGTCAACGTTTCATGGCTAGGGGTCATTATAGGTGATAGTAGACTAGGGTAATGACGATGATGATGATGATGATCGTAATAGAGTATGAGGATTCATCGATTCTGCGAATTACGAGCTTGTGTGAATGTTTATCAACGACTGTCTGTCTCTCTGTGTTAGTAGGCTAGGCTGCTATAGTAATAGTGCAGCAGCACTTTGTCAATGGGTGAACCGATTTACACCTGAGATATCCTATCCGAAGTGTATCGTATTTCTCCAGGTATCGTCCTCATTTAGTAGCGTGAATCGATTCCATTGACTTTTCACACTATAGGCGACGGCGCTATTACGATCGATTATGTTTGTTCTCACGAGAACGGCGTCATCGATCTTTTGATCTCGATCAGCGGAATCTTCGCTAATGAGTCGCCTGATCTGACCTCCTAATTTGTGGAGTTGACAGTAATTTTTCTCGACGTGTTGTTTGAAATGTTGTCAATCAAATTCTGGAACTGGCTCAATCAGTATTTCTTTATTTAGCCCTGTTTTATAATAATATTACCATTATCGTGTCATCACCATTAACTTTATAACTACATTAGTCTGATTTATAATGATGTCAAAAAGTAGGTACTGTATTACAGATTCAACCATGTAAACACATGACTCAATATTCTGACTTGTTGACAATATTCTGAAGGGCCGGTTGCTCAGAATTAAATCAAAGTTGGTCTTTGATTATTCATGATAATTAACATTGTTAATTAAAGATTAAACTTAACAAATCTTTGTGCGACTGAAAATCAAACTATTGGATTGTCAAGGATTGTTATTAAGATGCGTTGCCGTCAAAAAGCATGGTAGTGATACAATGAAGATGTAGCAATTTAACATCACTTCCTATATTTTATGAAGAGATGTGCAATGTTTTCATTTGGGCCAGGATTCAATATTACTACCGGGACAATTACTGATTAAACCACAATGATTTCATTAATTGGTAGAGCAATCAGCGACCAGGATTTTTACGTTTTTGATTAAATATCACTGTAATATGAGAATTTTGTTCATAGTAGTACTTTGTGATACAGTACTTTGTAGGCGAATATAAATTCAAATTCAAAATTCTTTATTTAATTCACCAAAATTACAATATTTACAAAAAATTACACTTCAAAAAACTTATAGGAATACTCCTACGAAGACTACTCGTCTGTGTGTAGGAGTGAGTTCCTTAAAACTTGTTAACTTCTTTCGTATGTATCATACTTCAGCAATCTTCCATTCTTGATGATTGGAGTGGTTCGTAGCCGAGGCGGCTAAGGCGTCAGACTGATTAAGTTATCAGCAGTCAGATAAAATCCATTGGGCCAGGGTTCGAGCCTGGTTGAAGGAAGGATTTTATTACAAATGCAACCACTCCCGTCTTTCGGAGGATTCGTTAACCCGTCGGTCCCGCCTGCCTAAAAAGTAGTCGTCAATTCCCATCATCACCCCCCTCATTACCCACGCACAACCCTAGACCTCATGTGGGCATCATCCCCAAAAAAAAAAAAAAAAAAAAAAATGATGTAATTTGCAAAAATTCTCTTCATAGGTTCAATGTGCATATTGATAATTATGGATTGTGGATCTTAATGTATAATTGCTTGATTTTTAATTATCATAATATATTTTATTCAATGTCTTTAATTCCAATGCTCCTTCTACACATTTTTGATAGAAGACCGACCTCTAATCCCTTCTAAATGAATACAGTTTGATGCTATGCTATTGATGTGCTAATACAGTTTGAAATGTTATGCTTATGACAGTGTAAAATGCGAATGGTGTTCTGAGTTTTGAGTGTTCTTAACTTGTTACGTTTCTGTTGCAGGGTGGAATCGCATTTACCATGTCTCCAGCACCATCATCTGCCTCACAGACCCCTGGAGCTAGTCTTCACCAATGTATCTTATGTTGTGGACAAAAAAGCCATCCTGAAAGACATCAGCGGTGTTGTCAAACCAGGAGAACTTCTAGCTGTTATGGGCCCTTCAGGTGAGTTCGTCATATAAAATCTCTAAATTTTTCACTAACTTTATGACTTCCAATACAGTGGGACCCCGATTTAACGTATTTGAAGGGACCAAGAAATTCGTACGTTATGTAGGGGTTTACTTAAAAACGAGGTTCGTTAAATCGAGGTTGAAGTCTGGCAAAATACGTTATATAGGGGTTAGTTATAACCTCCATATAAAGTATATTGAATACGTTCAACCTCTATTTGAAGTAGATTTTTAGATATACAGTTTACAGTACTGTACAAATACTGTACTGTATGTTTCATATTACAGTACAGTACTGTACTGCTACAGAAGGTGGAAGAAAATAGGATATTGAAATTATTAAATTGCTATTATATAATAGAAATACTGTATTGGAAATAGCAATTAAATAAATGCTATTATTTAATAGCAGTTTAATAATTGTAATACAGTACCCATTTTCCTTCCACCTTTGTAACTAGCCAACTTGGCTTCCTAAAAATGAAGTACCTGTACTGTATTCTATTATGGTTGGCGAGCGGAAGGGGGGGGTAAATGAAAACTTTCATGTTCAAACATGCTCAAGTGATGGCCTAGATAAGAATAAAATACTTTATACAGGGGTCTGAACCGTGGGAATACGTTATATAGAGGTTATCTACGTTATGTAGGGGTTTCTTAATTTTTATATACGTTATACAGGGGTCAAAATATTACTGAAAAACACACCAAAAATTCGTTATATAGAGGTTCTAATACGTATTTTGTACGCTACATAGGGGTTAATTTTCTATTAAGGTTTATGGGGTTTTCAAGGGACCGGAAAAAAAATACGTTATACCGGGTTATTCGTTATATCGGGGTCCGTTATATCGAGGTTGCACTGTATTCATTTTGTCTGTAGAAATAAATAAAAGATTGTTTTGCTTTTGTAAAACGCATGATTGTCTGTAGAAATAAATAAATGATTGTTTTGCTTTTGTAAAACGCATGTTTCTATGCTGTTCAATACAGCATGATAGCCGCGTTACACTTCTTCATGAAGTTCGAGAATTAAAGAAAAACTATGAAAACAATCTATTTTATTTATCACACATTTTGTTCAACAATGAATACTGTACAACAAATTGATTCGGAAATATTAATTGGAAGAATAGACATCGAAGAATTTTTCAGAAGTTGGAAATGTCAAGAAGTCAATACTCTATGCTAAAAAGAATATTTCAAAGAGCTTGAATCGTGCAAATTAACGATTATCATAATTGAGAAGAGTTCTGAAATTACGCGTATTTGACCTCATTATGAAAAGTTTCAATCCGCTCTGAAGTCTGAAACTTGTAGTTTATGATAAAAAGTTTATTAATATTCTGTATTTTTAATGTAGTATTTAATATTTTTATACTTAAATTGATGAATCATAAATAATTCTATTTCAGATTTTTGAATACAGGAGGGTGTAACATTTTAATCTTTGAATTAATAATCTCAGGCTAGGCGTACACCGGTTAGTCAAGACAAGACAAGATTAGTCACGTTTAGTCACAGTACTTCACATAGTTGCTTATGAGGCAACACACACCGATTAGTCATTGCATCAGTGTGCTGCTTCATAAGCAACTATACTGTTCTAACATTTCTTGTCTTGTCTTGACTAACCGGTGTACGCCTAGCCTTACTAGACAAAGCTTCTCGTAGTAAATTCTTAGGCCTAGTTGGGCCTGCAAGCTTGTGGGCTAGCTAATAGAAGGAATCCAGAATTATTGAATCTAATAAATCTATAAATAAAATTCATTGTTTATGTCCATTCAAAATATTTGATTGGCGGCATATCAATTTTCAAACAAAAATCTGTTTTGTTTGAAACTGCCAATGGGCATGCTCAATAGGGAAACCTTGTACCAAAAGATAACTTTCATCTCCTATTATTCGGCTTGTTATTATTTGCATCTATAGTTCAAATCTATTTGCATCAAATTAATTTCCTCAATAGAATAGCTACAATCGTTCAAATCTATTTGCATCAAATTAATTTCCTCATTAGAATAGCTACAATCATTCTACAAATATTTCTTGAATTCATGTACAGTATTTCGGTTGATACCATAAACACGATCCATTTTGAAAGCTTCATACCAACTTTGGAATTGAGATTGCTGAAAAAACTTTCCAATTAGTTACCTTTCTACCGTTTTCATTATTTAACAAGTGAATAAATAAATTATTGTAAGATGTATTTAAAATGAGTATGAGATGTGAAATGTATCTCCTACATATTGAAAAATGTAGCTCGTTTCATAATTTTGCATTAATTGCCATGGAATAATTAAATGTTCATCATGCTAAAAAACTTCTCTCACCATCAATGATTGAAATTTAGTAAATAAATGCGAAAATTGAAAGTTGAGTTCATAATGAATCAGGAAAACCAGAACAAGAGATTTTTTCTGCTTCATTCAAGCTTATCGATAGGAAAGAAATTATGATGCATTTGTATTTGAGTAATAAATAATAAGTAATTGAGTGAAACTTTCTATGAGATATAGTTTTCTGCAAGTAATTTATTTTTCTAATTGGAGTATTTTGCAAAAACATTATTATTTTAATTAGCATACAAGACAATAAAATGAGATATTGATATAGAATCACTCTTATTCCCAACATTTCGTTTGTAATCTATTATGAAATCATTTTTAGACACCATTCAATGAATATTAATTTATCACTTCTGTCTGGAAATTTCACGACAAATATTTTGGAAATCTATAGAGTTGAATGAAATGTCACCTTGAGAGGGCATAAAAAATTGTCCCCATCTATTTGTAAATGCCCCTGTGAAGGTGTGAAGAATAGACTCGATCAATCGAGAATTCCCATCGGGAAAATGTATTTCGGATCGAAGAAAAGCTGCCTGAATAAATTATAAGCCCGAACCCTAACCTACCTCAACACGGGCCTGCTTTCGTGATGTTTAATGAAGGGTCATTTAGAAGGTCAAGGCTAAATACATCCGGTAGGTTGGAAGTGACTGATTATTATTCCCTATGGGCGAGCGAATATTAAATGTCAATCATTGATTTATTCAAAGTCATACAAGATATTCTTTGATGCAGTTTAGTAATGCATTTTTCTCTTGCAACTTTCAAACCGCCGTGAAAGGGATGCAAGTTTTATATTTATGTGGGTCAGAGACCTCGTATTTCGTGACTGGTGAAAGTAACACTAAATGTGTTGATAATTAATTCACAGAAAGGGCAGCAACTATTTATAGTTCCACTGGTGTATGTTCTCCCCTTGGTGCGTTATTGTTGGTGGGAGGGGGGGGGGGGCATAAAGACTGAAGAACCGTCCATAAATTATTCAATACCATTAGGGCTCTCTCTCTGTCTTACTTCATTTGCTGCTGCAAGGGAGAGAAAGAGTGAGAGCAAGTGTGAGTGGGAGAGAGTCAGAGTTGTGAGAGAAAGGGTGAAAGAGAGACCTCGCGTGACTCAAGGTCAATGTTACAGTAGGGCTTGAATTTCATTTTATTTGGCGTCTGATGTATACAGGTGCATAGCAATTTGTTCAATAAGCACCTAGTCATGATAATTATCATAAATCATTGTTTTGAAAATAATAAAATTCTTCATTAAGTTCCAGAAATTCCTTCAGCATTGTTGGAGACTGGAGGTTGCAACAATAAAGTTAATTAGTTATTCAAGAAATCTATTGAATCATAATATTAGTTGGTGTGAGTCTTGGGAGAAATTGGTATCAGGGATGCTAAATGACTGAAACGAATTAAATTTTGGGCGACCTCAAGACCTAATAATTATTGGTACTATAATTTTGCTTTAAAATGCTCTCAATAAGGAACTTGCAGCTTGATAAAATAATATCAAAAAATATTAATCTGGAAAAAAGGTTTCTTTTTTGCATAATGAAAATAAAATACTTTGTTGAACGTTTTGTTCAATTGTTTGTCAGTTTACTTCAATACAATTAGCAGCATATTAAATAGAAGTATGTGGCTCAATAAACCAATTTTGCATTCAAGAATAATCTAAACAAGAGAGAGTTCAATTTCTTAATATATTTATTATTCCTATGTACCTAATTAAAATTTTATTCTTGAATTATATTAATTTATTTATTAACTTGTTTTCTTATTTCTATGTCTAATTTCAATTTTTTCATATTGTATGTTTCAGGCTGCGGCAAAACTACCCTTCTGAACTGCCTGGCAGGCCGATTAAAATTAGACTCCGGAAATATTCGTCTCAACAAAGAACGCCTGAACAAACGCTGGAAAAGGCGGATATGCTACGTTTTACAACAAGATATTTTCTTCCCTGATCTCACACTTCGTCAGACACTAGAGGTAAGTACGGACTTGCAAACCGCATTTCTATAGGATTCTCCAATAATAGTTATTATTTTGTTAATTTCTCGTAATATTCATATAACCATTCCTCTTGCAAATAAGATGAATGGCAGGTGGCGCCTCAAAAATAATAAATGAATTGTAATAAGCATATATTTTGAGTATTAATTAGCATTTTTACACTTTACAGCGAGCGTAGAAAATATAAATTCATCTTTTCACAAATCGTTATTGACGCATAAGGCTAGGCGTACACCGGTTAGTCAAGACAAGACAAGACGAGATTAGTCACAGTACTTCACATAGTTGCTTATGAAGCAACACACACCGATTAGTCATTGCATCAGTGTGTGCTGCTTCATAAGCAACTATGTGAATTACTGTGACTAAACGTGACTAATCTCGTCTTGTCTTGTCTTGACTAACCGGTGTACGCCTAGCCTAAACGTATATCATACTCGGATCTAAATTGTTTAAAACTGGGAAACATCTCCAAAGCCACCAACTCATACTGTTTCATAGGACCACTTGAAGTTTGATCGTTTCATTTTGAGCATAGACTAAATAGCCTATAGCCTACAGTCATTTTGATTGTGCCAAGTGATTCAATTGGCAGTTTCTTTCATAAATTGCTCTGATCGAACAAATACTACAGAGTTCAACGAACTTTTCATGCTTTAAAATAACTGTCGCAACCTTGCGTTGCTATATCTATCATACACAGAAGCCTTGAGTGTTGCAAATGAAAGGAAATTGCTGCTTATTCACTAGAGGAAAATACGGATCAGATTGTAGAAAGCTACTAGAAATACTATTGTGTAAAAGATGCTGTGTTACGCTTTTTTTGAATGAACGTAAGTACATGTCAAAGTCCTCATCTTGAACTGCTGTTTGTCGTAATAATCCATAGGTAAGAAAAATAAATCACCCAAGTACAATGCACTTCCTGAATCAGATACAATACTCATTCATTTTTCTCACTTTTTATTATTCTATTCCCAACAGAGGTCAGTTAACATTATTTTCACTTCCATCTCATTTCTTCCCATTGATCTTGTGAATCGGTTTAAAATTACTATAAAGAGCAATGAACTATTAAAGATAATATACATTGTATTGCGCGCTATGACACCCGGTAGAGAACTCATCTATTGTCTTTGCTCTTCCAAGTATTTAGCAGAAATTCAAAAGAATTGTTCATCAAATACCAGGAAATCGTTATTGTTTTCCTATTATTCTCTAAATTAACATTCAAGGTTCTATGCTTTCTTAATACAATTTTTGCTATAAATTCTCAGGCTACTGGGAATATTATGAAATAATTTATTAATTATGTTACGATATAATTAGATTTGAAAGTTTGTAAATTTGTCACTAGACCAAATACAAAAAGTCATAACTTTTATGATGGAATACGGAATTAAAATTGAGTACAGTACTGTCAATAATAAAAATCGGATTCTGCTGATAAAATATAAATTCATACAAAAATATAAATTTGAATAATATAAATATAAATACTCCTCTCCTCCTATGAAATTGAGGCATAAATTTCTCTTTTATTTCCAACTTTGATGGTTATTTAAGTTGGATCCTTTGAGGGAGGGGGATTTAATATTTCCTAAACTTATTATTTAAGTATATACAATTTTATTATACTTATGATATTCATACCAATCGTTATGCGGTTGAAAATGCTCGTAGAATTAATATTATTAATACCTTCTTGTGTTTCACAAGTTACCGTTACGTTTTTAAAAATCGAATTGAGAATTTTCATTTATTTTTTTATAAGAATATATAAAAATGGGCAAAATTTGCTACTCAAAAGATATGTTCTCATTTACAAAATGAAAAATATATTTGTGTTCGCAAGCTCCAATAAGCTCTCACTGGACTTTTTTATTTGGATGAGTCCAAAAAATATTCTAAAAGAATTTTTAGAGAAGTCACAAAGAACTATTTAAATTTAAGTGTGACTATAAAAATATTTCAAATACCGGAAAGAAAAAAGTCTAACCTATTTCAATTTCTAAAGAAATGCATTATGTAACGTCATACAATCTTCGCAAAGTTTATTGACATTGACATTTGCGATATCTTATTATCAAAATCCTCAATAGAG
Organism: Laodelphax striatellus; assembly: GCA_017141395.1. Lineage (NCBI taxonomy): Eukaryota > Metazoa > Arthropoda > Insecta > Hemiptera > Delphacidae > Laodelphax > Laodelphax striatellus. The sequence continues at coordinate 54,789,155 of CM029532.1, read as the reverse complement.
AGTAAATAAAATCATTTTGACCTCAATTGTTTTCACCAGTCATTACCGAAATACGAGGGTAATGGCTCTTATTGATTTTATGTGCATTCATCATGTACAAAAACATAAGTTGAGTTAGAGAGCGAGATTGTACAATATTAATTGGTATATTGGTACATATTGATAATTAGTATTCATTTATCATGTACAAATTTCAAGAAATTTTCATTATTTCTATATTTGTTAACAAATATATCTTCTTAATGCTCGGATATTGTCTAGCGAAGAAAATCAAATTGAAAAATTAAATTCAATATACTGTAACTTTATAATACTAACAATTCTGATGAGTTAAAACTTAAATGTACCGTACATTGTGAAATGAGCAATGGTGTAGAAAAAAAACATAACACTCTTGTTAAAATTATTTAATTTTCCAGTATATTACCCACCCTATGTTTATGGTTTAATTGACTAAATTTGTATATTTTCTATTTTACAGTATGCAGCAATGTTACGGTTACCCGATTCACTATCTCACGCCCAAAAAATGCAATATGTCGATCACATTATCGATGTTCTGGATCTAACGAATTGCCAAGAAACAAGTAAGTACCGATACACCTTCAGTTGGACAAATCCATTCATTGGTTGCAATATGAATCATCTACAAATTCTACTTGAATCCAATCCCTATGTCCACACTTGGTCGATTTTGTGTGCTGTACAGCATGTTAGAGAAAAAAGCTTAAGCTTAGCTATGGTATGCTCAAGCTTTCTACCAAAGCATATGCAACATGCTGTGCACTGTTACATTTCTGTCATTAAATGGCAAATTATTAATTTCAAGATATTGATTGGAGTTTTTGAATTTACTAGCTGAAGTGTGCTACAATTTCTTATAAAGTGATCATCCCTTTGGATTTCACGATGACTTCAGCAGTTTTAATCCTAATTAATTATTTTTTGAGTAAAATTATAGCACTCCAGCACACCAGCACTCCTATAGTCACACAATATTAATTATTCATTTAATAGAAATGAATTGTAATAAAATTATTATCATTTATTCATTTAGATGGCAAATTCAAATACACCACTAACAAATAAATAAAACATCTTAGTCAAACATTATACACAATTTCAGGAAATTTTTGTCCTGCATTTGAAGGACTACTTCCAGTGAATTTAAATAGGCTATTGATTCTGGTGTAGCCTTCAGAAAATCTTCCAGTGCACCCTCATAGGCTGTTCTAGGGCACTCCTCCACGATTTATTTTTTTAGCATTAATTCAATGAATAATACCGTAACAATATTATTTAAGAATGTGGGAGAAATCAAGAATAACTTTCAATTGAATGTAGCTTTTAATATGATTGCTTTCCCCCAATTTCCTGGTAATCAACCATCAAAGTTTGTATGCACAAAAAGTCATGTTTTGCACATTAACCGATAAAATGGAGAAACGTTTTGGTTAGGAAGTGGTTTAATGTGAAATTGATTCAATTTCTTTGACAGTATTCAGGTATTGCCAACAAACAAACTCAATTCGTTCGTTATCATTTTGTGCACATCATTGTCATGAATTGTAATTAGTATGTAATTGTAATCAGTAACTGTCAAGAGTATGTAATCAAAAGACAATTTCTCCTTCATAATTCTTTTATTTCTATTTGCAGTTATAGGAGACTACATAAAAAGAGGTCTATCAGGAGGCGAGAAAAAGAGAGCGAACATTGCCTGTGAACTATTAACCAATCCCTCATTAATGCTCCTCGATGTAAGTATTTCTTGTTTTCTAATTTGATTCTTAGATTGGAAATTTGCAATTTCAATACAATTCATACAATTTTTCATATCATATAAACATTCAAGTACGGTAGACATTATTAATAATGCTATACCATTTGTTTTACCTTGGATGCTTGAATCATTCTTTGAATGAATTCAGGGAAGTTTGTTGGAATGCTTTACTTCATAATTTTCAATTTTTAATGTCGAGGTACGGTAACTGAAAATAATGAATAAGTTACCATTTACAGAAAAATCCAATATAATTTGAAAATAATAATCTAGGCCTATACCAATACTGTATATTTACTTAGAATAAGACGATACGTTACTGATCATATTTATTTAATTATTTATTAAATTATCAATTATTTTATTAATTTATCTATTCATTCAAGAAAGTAATTCTTAATTCATAGGATGATAACACAGACACAAAGTCCAAAACGTCTTCTTTCCAGTATAGTGATTGTACTGATAATACTGATGATTATTATCAATAAGCACTGTATTAGCTGATTCTAGAGATTCATCAAACTGTAACAGTTATCTCCAATCATATCTGGAACAGTTATTTTCTCTCCGAGAAAAGTGAAAGCCCTAGTCTATTCACCTATTTTAACTACAATATCCAGCCTACTAATTTGCATTGTTGCCCAGTGATATAGATTACTGACAATAGAAATCTCTACTCTTTGTAGTCTAGTGCATTCAAAATGTAAATCAGTAATGAGGAGTCGGAGGGAAAATTTGAATTGTTAAAAAATGGCCAGACATGAACGGGTTTTACATGTTACCTACTTTTGTTGAAATAGCTCATATTCAAGGAAGGTGAGTTGGAGATAGGCAGACTTATGATTTTATCGTGTTGAAAGCCTGTCTAGGTCTAGACTGAACAACATTGAAAGAAAGATTTGCGAAAAATTCAAGGTTTCTCATGTAGGTAATGTTTTTTTTTTGGAATAGAATAATTCATGACTTCCAAACTTACAATATTGGAATTTGAATAATGTAAAATATAATTCTATTATGTAGTTACTGTATATTTAATATTATTTTCTTTGTTTCTCAGGAGCCAACGTCCGGTCTGGATTCGCATTCTGCTTACAATTTAATGTTGTCGTTAAAAAAGTACGCAGAAAAAGAAGGAAAAACCGTTGTTGTGACTGTACACCAACCCTCTTCTCAAATATTCCATATGTTCGACAGACTACTATTACTTTGCAATGGAGAGGTAAATCAATCTTTTCTTTTTTAAATTGTTTCAAATAGATAATAATTATTGTTGTTTTTTAGGATAAATCAACTAAAGTAGAAGCCTAGTTAGTATCTATTTTATCTCTCACGTTCATAATATTAATATCTCATACATTAGGCTATATTAATATCTATTGAATGTGTGTAGCATTAATACATGGTCCATTGGAATTCCATTTCTTACTCTACTTTTGAATAATTTTAGACTAGGCACAAACTATTACTACTGGAACTATTACTATTACTACTTTACTACTAAACTATTACTATTGCTACTGGAGGAAGAATAGAAATAGCTTAAAATATACAGTGATATATAAAATGAAATATGTTATAAAATGAAATATTCAATCACTCGAAAACTAGTTATTTATTGAACAAAGTTATTAAAATTGTTCTGAAAATTCATCACAGTAAATATTGAAAGTGCCTTTTTTGTTGTTTAGTAGATACTAAAAAATTGAATTTGTGTACGTTACCGATTCTAATCAGAACACAATATACTAAAACGCAGCTACTGCGGAGAGACTTTATGATCACCCTGTAGTTATGTTGCAGTGCACTTTTGATACCAATGAGTAATAAGGGCTCTGGGCTTTGCAGAACATTTCCAATTTATAAAATTATCTTTATTTTGAGGGAATCTACTCAAAACCCAACATAAAAAATACTAGAATACGGAATACCCGTCTATAAATTACTAGAAATTAAGGCAATAACTTTTACCAGAATGTCGAACTTGATATACTTTGTCTGAAATATCACTTCTCTTTAGTTTTGAATTAGCCAAATGACGTAACTGTCATCAAAATAATTGTGATAGTAATTACCTAGAAAATTCACTCTCTATTTCAGACTGCCTATTTTGGAGATGTAAATAAAGTTGTTGACTTTTTCAACAACGTTGGACTGACAATGATGCCTCATTACAACCCTGCCGACTTCATTTGTGAGTATTCAATGAAGTTATTGATACAAGGAATCAATATCATCTTATCTTTGAAAATTTCACAAGAAAGTAACAGATTATGTACAGTTTATTCATGTTTGTGTAAGACAGTATGTAGTTGTATTTGTGACTCAAGTTTTATGAAAATTTCAAGTCAAGCGTTACAGTATTTTGATTCAAGCTGTATTTTAATATCATTTGGGAAGCTCAATAACTAATACGATATGAAATTATGTTTCAAATAATCTACAGTACTTGTTATTGTAGTCCAATCTATTCACAGTCCAGTAGGCATTACAATAGATTTATTTTAAAATTTGAATAGTGTATTTCATAGTTCATAATCATAAGAGCTAAGAGCATCTCTGAGAAGGACTCATTATAATAGTTTATTGAACGAAATTTCTAATTGCTATTATGATTGAAAAGACAATTGAATAGTTGCAATATCCCATTTCCTTATATCTTCATAATTATAAGGACTCAGTTGTTGTCTATATGAAAAAAGAACCACTATTTATGAAACATTATGGAACAATTATTGTTTAATAACAGTCAATTATGGAGTACAATCAAAACTCAATTCTAACAGAATTCTTGACCTCTAGTTTTTCTGGACATATTCTCATTGTTTTCAATTGGATTGAATAATATTTTGAATCATGGTGTGAGGTGTGAAGCTATAAGATGTTTTGTGATAAATGATTATTTTCATTATTCTCAGTGGAACAAGTGAAAGGAAGCGAAGAAATGAAAGAGAAAATAATCACAGCAGCAAGGGAAGCCCGATTTCGACCCAACTACCCACAGGAGCTGATGCCCGAATATTTCAACCAGTCCATGTATCTAAATAACTATCACGAAAGTCATTTACATTCTAATGGTAAGCCTCACTTTCCTAAAATAGAAACTATTTGTTTACATTCTAACGGTAAAGTCTTATCTTCCTGAGATACATAATATTTGTTCACATTCAAACGGTAAAGCCTCATATTCCTGGAATACAAAATATTTGCTTTCATTCTTATGGTAAGCCTCATTGCTCATTTCAATAAAATAGAAAATAATTGATTACATTACATTCTAACAATAAAGTCTCCTCTTCCTGAAATACAAAAAAATTGTTCACATTCAAACGGTAAATCCTCATATTCCTGGTATACAAAATATTTGCATACAATGGTAAGGCTCATTGCTCATTCTAATAAAATACAAAATATTTAGAAATAATAGTTGAATAGATGAGCTTAATGAGCTTCAAACTTCTTAAAATGAGGGAAAGTATGTTTATTGTATTTCAAAGATTAGTCTGTAATCTTGAGAATGAATCATTAAAATAGAACTCTTCATTCTATGGTTTCTGATAAATTACTTGATACTATTAATATACAACTGTATTCAATTATTGATAGAAATTTAATTACAAGCCCAGTTATTTATATACAAATTCACTGGTATGTAAGTAACAAGTGATTTCATTACTTTCCTTGCCCAACCTACTATCATAGTAAAGGAAAGTATTGGTTTTACAAGTAGTTTTATTAACAAATGATTCTCATGTCTGAATAAGTTGTTGACCTGACTTATTTCACTTAGGGCCGTATTTATGAACTTTCCTTGAGGGTTCCTTTCCGAAAGGGACTCTTGAAAAGCGTTTCATGAATGAAATCAGCTGATTTTTTATCCATGAATCGCTTTTCAAGTTGCCCTTCCGGAAAGGAACCCTCAAGGAACGTTCATAAATACGGCCCTTTATCACTTGTTCAAGACTTACTTACTCCTATTCAAGACGTATAATGCAAATGCTTTTTTTGCAAAAAATGAATTAAAAAACCTCTTAAGAGGGAATCTATGATAATAGGATTCTTTGCACTGGATAATATAGTTTTATTATTATTATTGGATTTGCAGGTCACATAGGAGGAGTACGTTGTCAATGCCAGCGGGAATTATGGAACAATTCAAGGCATTCCACATCACAGAATCATCCTTCGTCCGAGATGTGTGTGCCGGTAGCTGTGGCAATAGGCGAAACCACCGAATCACAGGGTCACGTTTATACTACTATTGCCGGTAATTAGCTAGCAAAATGATATATTTAATTAATAACCTTACATTTACTTTTCATTATTGCTTGCTATTATAATATGAGGATTGAAGGATATAATCTTCATTTACATTGTAGTTTTGCAGTCCATTCAAAAAAGAAACATTTATTGCAACTCAGAAGAATATTAAGGAGCGAATACACCATGCTTATTTTGCATGCATAAATGCATCGTGTGGACAGCACTTGCCATGCCATTCAACATTAAATAACAGTCACTTTTCTACTGGGTTCCGGGTGACGTCACGCCTCTCGAAATGTAGACTGGGATTTGCGCGTGAACTCTACCGTGTATTCTAGTATCCGTGACCTCAATCATATCCTACATTTCGCATCTCGCTTTTAAGTATTAGTAGAATTCTGTATTCGATTCCATCATTATTATATTGAATTTCAATGTGATTAAATTACACAGTATAGTATTTTTTCTATTCTTTATATTCTGAATGATTACCGTGATTGTATTGTGGTTGCAGTGAAAGAATAGAATTATATATTCGATTCCATCATTATTATATTCAATTATTAATTTATTGTGATTAAATTACACGGTACTGTATTTTTTCTATTATCCATAATATTTTGAATGAATAACGTGATTGCATTGTGGTTGCAGTGAAAGAAGAAGAGGGCAAAACGTTGTGGCAGGACACGGCCAGTCATGCGTCTTCCTCGGTCAGCAGTTCTGATGACGACGTCTCTTGGCAGTGGCCCACTTGCTTCTGGACACAATTCAAAGTGAGCACAACTTTACCGCTAATCAGAATAGTAACTTGAAAAAAAAATTGTACCTACTCGTATATTGAATACTGAATACTAGTGAATTCAGTAAATTAACAATATTCATATGAATGGTTTCTATTGTTGCATGGTTATTCTTGTATATTTTCATTTCAAAATTGAATTAGTTGCTATTTTGACTAACGGTAGCCGGATTCTGCTACTCATTAGCAGAAGGAAAACCTACCTTAAGGCGGCTGAGAAATTTTGCACTGTTGTCTGATATGGAAGCAGTAAAGCGAGGAGACTCGAAATTTTGCTCCTCTAATACAAGGAATTTCTGCTTCATACACCTTCTCATGCGTGAAATGGAATTTTAGAATGGTTAGAGTCCATATTGAGGTAACAAAAGAATCTGCTGATTGAATTTTTCAATGAGAGCTCTTAACCCACCTTAGATATTTTATTAGTTGGACTAGCAACAAAAGTACCTCAGTCAATTCAAAAGAAATTCAGTCTCAGTATTCAGTTCTGAGTTTCCACTTGAGAGTAGTGCCTTGAGAGTGAGCTGTGCCTTCATGATCAGTGTGTGTCTATCTTTCTCCCGTATTAAGGTTGGTTTTCGTTACTGCGACCGAGTACCGCATCGGAGCTCGACCCAACTTCATATTCTTATCCCAACTATATAGTGAGATTTTCATCAATTGCATCTGGCACCCACCTTTAGGTACAATATTTCCAAATTTAAAACAGGTCCAGGAGGGTTCTATGGTTACTATTGGATAATAGGGAATAACATTATGTCAACGAAAATAGGTGTGGATGAAAAGTGTTCGTTTATATACAAATACTGTTCTGGATAATTGTGAAGTGAAGTAATGATATTACTTACCTATTCTTTGTAAATGACTCTTACTCATACACCTATATGCTGGCAGTGGGTTGGATTTTAAGTCAGTGGTTACCTCTCTCATGTAATCCTATTATAGTGGGGGATTCTTTTCATCTCAGCAGATGTTAATCTACACAAAAAATGTATAGGAGCTTTAAAATTCTGTATGGAGTTGTATGAATATCGAATAATTATACTGTTTTCCTGAAATTGTTGAAAGAGTGAATTCTAAGCCGATAAAATGTTTAATTCTGCAGGTACTGAGTAGAAGAAATTTCCAAGAAGCAAGACCTAGGATGCTGTCGACTCTGAACTGGGTACAAACTGTAGCGTTAGGAGTTATGGCTGGACTTTTGTGGTTCCAACTGGAGAGGAAAGAAGAGTCACTGCACGACATTCAGGGCTGGATGTTCTTCTCGACAACTTACTGGATGTTGTTCGCGCATTTTGGAGCTCTATCGTCGTGTGAGTAGCTTGAATTTCCGTTTCAACCCTTGACAAATCCAAGAAAAAATTAGAAACAATAATTAAGTTGTGTTTAAATTGATTCTAGCTCTATCGACGTGTGAGTAGCATCACATTTTGTTTCAACTTTGAAAAAATCTGAGATAAAATATTAGAACCAATTTAGTCGTGTTTGAATGGATTGGGTCTAAGGCTAGGCGTACACCGGTTAGTCAAGACAAGACGAGATTAGTCACGTTTAGTCACAGTAATTTACATAGTTGCTTATGAAGCAACACACACCGATTAGTAATTGCATCGGTGTGTACTACATCATAAGCTACTATGTGAATTACTGTGACTAAACGTGACTAATCTCGTCTTGTCTTGTCTTGACTAACCGGTGTACGCCTAGCCATACATTTGTTGGTGGTGTGTTGGGTAATGCAATAAAACTATGGTAATGTAGTCTGCAATTGGAATACAGTAAAACAATAATACAGTAATGCAGTATTACAGTAATGATACAATTGTAGTAGAAGTAATATAATGGTGGTTTTACATCAACAAAGTTCTTCCCATTCATCAAAGAATGAATATTCAAATCAGTTATGGAATAAGTATGGATGCCAGAATTATTTTTGTAGTGGTCTTTTGTATCTCCAATAAATAAAATAATACACTAATTCAGTATACAGTAATAAAACAATTGAAGTACAGTAATATAATGGTGATTTTACATCAACATAGTTCTTTAAATATTCAAATCAGTTATGGAATAAGTATGAATGCCAGAATTATTTTTTAATTATCTTTTGTATCTCCTATAAATACAATAATACACTAATACAGTATACAGTAATAATACAATTGAAGTAGGCCTACAGTAATGTAATGGTGGTTTTACATCAACATAGTTCTTTCCATTTCTCAAAAAATAAATATTAAAATCTTTTATAAAATAGATATCAATGCCAGAATTATTTTTTAATGGTCTTTTGTATCTCCAATAAATATTCAGATCTTTAAAGGGAAAAACTCACTTATGTTGAAAGATTACTGACATTATTACCGGTGAAAGAAAGCAAGTTGAAAGTTGTATATATTGAGTCTCATCCTGTATATCTGACACAAGATAGACGAATTATGAAAGTTGATAAATTTTAAGTACGTTTCTTTTGATGAGTCTTATTGGGTCTCTGACAGTCCTCTTACAATAATGTGTACTTTTTATTAAACTTTGCAGAGAACGTATATTGTTTCAAATCTGTTGTAGGGTTTTAAAAATTATATTCTTGAACCCTTGAACCTTTACTTACTTCAAGTCATCTTTGTCCTGCAGTTCCACCTGAGAGAGAAGTGATCAACAAAGAACGTCTTTCTGGAGCATACCGACTGTCGGCGTATTACTTGGCGAAAATGGTCGGAGAACTACCACTGACAATTACGCTCCCAGCAGTCTATCACATTATATCCTACCCTATGCTTGGCTTCCACAGTCCTGCAGTCTTCGCTACACTGTTGGGATTCCTGCTTCTCAACACTATTGTAGCTCAGGTATGCTGAACTCTTCATAACATTTTGATCTTGCTACAAAAATTTGTAGCTCAATTATGATGACTCTTCATAAAATTTGAATCACCATCTTGCTACAAAAAATTTGTAGCTCAGATGTGCTAAACTCTTCATCAAAGTTTAAATGATTAGCTTGTTGGAATAATTATTACAGATTGAAAACAATGAGTTGCTGTGATTGAAAATGAGTTGCATAATAAAACTATGAAATGAAATGTTCAAAGTTGTATTTTTGTATCTTGGTACAAAAGTTTGTAGCTCAAGTATGCTAAATTCTTCATCAAATTTAAATGATTATCAATGACTGTTTTATTTAGTACTATCTTGTTACAAAAATTACAGTTTGGAAAAATCAGTTAATTTCATAATGAAACTGGATTCTGTAATGATTTCCTATGAGATGTATTGAAGGTTCAAAGGTGTATCAAAGTCGCCAAGGTATACCAAATTCAAAAGGTATTCAAATTCGGAATCGGTGTTCTCTTTGCGGATATGTTCCAAATTGTAATGAATTTATTATGTTTGTGTACAGCCTACTATTGGATAGAGTAATAATAAATTGGAAATTTGAAAATAAAAGATTAGATTTTTGTATTTGCGTGTGTGTAAATAAATAAATTAAAATTGAAATTGAATTGATGCAATAGACTGAGTAGAGCATTGGTTTATGCTGTATTTTTCTAATGAGTGATAGTTTGCTACATAATACTTATTGGGAGACCACTTTGAGAAAAATGATAAATAAGTAATGAATGTACTTTTGAAAAAAATAACGAATTCTCCATTTTAATTGAAAATTGAGTTATTTTCTGAAGAAATTATTTTCGAAAATATTCTTTTCTAAATTTGATATTTTGAGAAACTAATTATGTCATGTGATAGACAATACCTTCAAGCATGTATGCTCAACATTTCATTATTGTATTTTTGCAACCAATTTTGAGATTATCCTGTTCCAAAAATTTCAACTTTAGGCGCCCATACCTCACAAAGTAATGATCGAAGAAATCTATTTCAATTTGATAGCTTGATAGTATCCAAATCGTAAAATTTTGAAAGATATCACCATAAAAAAGTTTTTTTTATGCTGATGCACAGCGTGAGTTTAGTTTAGTTTAGTTTGATTTGCGCCAAATTACATTACAAAATCAAGCGAGCTTTGTAATATAGGTATGTCAATGGTTCCAAAATACATACATATATATATATATATACTCAAAATACACTTAAAAAAAATAAAACAAAAATAGATCACAGACAAGAGAGTTTTCTCATTTAAGAACTGCCAAACATACATTAATTTTATTGGCGCCAACAGTCAGAACATTCCTCCAAGCTGTATGGTGATACTTCAATCAATTTTAATTGCACGCTTGAATAGCTCATTACATTCAATGCATTTTACGTCAATGGGAAGGGAGTTGTAAGCTTTAAGCCCGCTATAATGCGGCCCCTTTTCTAAGGCGGCCGTTCTATGTTGCGGGTACTGAAGATGGACTCCTTGATTCCTGGTGTTATATCGATGATGGATATGACTTTCTCTTAACTTATTCTCATTTCTCTTTATCATCAAAGCAATTTCCAAAAAATACATTGCTGGAACTGTGAGCACATTATACTTTTTAAATAAATTTCTACAAGACTCATATGGCTTCAGGTTGTCAACAATTCGGAGGGCTTTCTTCTGTTTCTTAAAAATAGAATTAAGATGAATTATTCCGCTCCCCCAGAACATAATACTATATTGAACTGTTGACATCAGATAACAATGGAAGACATTCAGTAGCGTTTTTGTTCCAACGACATTTCTCAATACTTTTAGTGAGAAAATAATACTCGAGAGTCTATTTAGAATGTGGTCAACCTGGTCCTTCCATTTGAGGCTGTTTCTGATCCTGACTCCTAAAAAGCATACATCATTCTGAACAATCTCATGAAACCTCTGGCTGATAACGCCACTTGACTCGCTGATCTCGGTCAACCTGAAGTTCAATAGCTTTGTCTTATTTATGTTCAGACAGAGACCGTTCGCCAGGAACCAGTTATTCATTTCGTCAATAGTCTCTTCAGCTTTCTGGATAACGTCTTCCTGCGTTCCAGTCACAATACTTGTGGTATCATCCGCAAAGAGAAAGACATTGGACTTGATATTGTCTGGTAGGTCATTGACGTAGATTATAAACAACAAAGGACCAAGGATGGACCCCTGTGGCACACCGCAAGGTATATTTCTCCATTCTGAAAAAAAGGTTTTCCCATTTATATCATTTAATTTTACTTTTTGTTTTCTCTCTAATAAGTAGTTTTTGAAGAAATTTAGAGATGGGACATCTAGGCCATAGTACTTGAGTTTGTGAAGCAACAGGTGGTGATTCACCATATCGAAAGCTTTGGAGAGGTCGCAGAATATACCCATCGCATGTTTTCTCTGATCCAAACCTTCCAGTACATCAGTGATCACATTAAAGATGGCATCTTTAGTTGAATGACCTTTGCGAAAACCATGTTGATTTTTGAACAGGATATCATTCTTCTCAAAATATATGGAAAGCTGCTCATGCACGACTCTTTCAAAGATCTTGGAGAATACTGGCAGAATTGCTATTGGACGACAATTCTCCAATTTTTCCGATCGCCTTTCTTAAATAGAGGTTTTAGAATAGAATATTTTAGCTTGGTTGGAAATTCACCAGTTTTCAATGTTAGATTTATGATATATGTTAAAGGTCTTATTATCAGATGCCTGGATGCTTTTATCACTGAAGATGGAATCTCATCCCAACCTGAGGAAGAGGAGTTGTTCAATCCTGTTATAATTTTACTCACACTCTCCTCAGAAACAGTTCTAAACTTGAAAGTAGATCTTGTTTTTTTTGTTCTACTCAAAAGTTCAGAACACCTATCTTGTGATGCTGAATTTAGGTTTGAAGAGGATGAAGCAATGAAAAATTTGTTGAATAAGCTAGCTTTCTGCTCCGAATTCGTGATAACTCCTCCAGATAAATTTATCTCTGGGATTGCACTTTGCATCAAGCCTCCTCCAATCTCTTCCCTTACGACCTTCCACGTTGCTTTGTTAATGTTTTTAGATTTGGCAATAAATTCATCATTCGCTTTCCTTTTCGCAAGATTTATAACCCTTTTTAAAACTTTTTTATATTTTTTAAAATATTCCAATATACCTTCATTGCGTCCATCCTTTGTCATCTCAAACAACTCTCTTTTCCTGGCAATACTATTCTTTATTCCATTAGTCATCCATCTCTTCCTATTAGAGCCCATCGATTTTTTATTTCTTTTTAATGTGCTGATTGGGAAAGCTTCTGTGAATTTCATATAGAATAAATGAAAGAAAGCATTGAACGCACATTCACTTGATTTTTCTCTCATACAGCCATCCCATTGTACAGCATTTAATAACTGAAGGAATAGACATATTCTATCTTCTGATACCACTCGTTTCACAATGTAGAATGAGTTTGATTCATGACAGATCTTTTTTAATTCAATTCCAATAGCCATGTGGTCGGATATGCCCAGCTCATGCAACGCACTTTTAATCTGATCGTTATTAATATTGGTAATAACATTATCAATACAGGTTCCTGTAGATGAGGTAATTCTTGTTGGCTCATCGACAACTGTGTTAAAATGGTGAGATAAGATCAAACGACCAAATTCCATGCCAATATTATCATCCACCAAAAGGTTAATGTTAAAATCTCCTGCAATAAATATATATTTGGTTTTAGAATCATTCCTTATCTTTTCAAAAAGCATCTCAATTTTTTGTAGAAATATCAGTGCGTTGCTATTTGGAGTTCTATAAATTGATATAAATAAGCACGTCCTTGGTTGTCCTCCCACTTTAATAACTACTTCAGCAGCTGAGCACTCAAAAATACTTTCTTCGGCAAGTTTGTTTATGTCAGTTCTCTCTGCATATTCATAGTCCTGTCGAACTAGCACCGCTACTCCTCCTCTCGATTTATACTGCCTACAATAGAATGATGCCAGTTTGTAATTAGCAATTCTGTTAAGAAATGCTTCCGATCCTGCTGGAATCCAATGCTCACATAGCAAGACGACCAAAGGCTGAAAATTATTTAGTTGTATCTCAAACTCTTCCACACATGATCTTATTCCTTGAATGTTGTAGCTAAGTAGAAAACATCCCTCTTTGTAATAATGTGATACTGTTTTTCCTTTAATTGCATTGTTTAATGTAGCCGATGTATGTTCTTTGTCATTTTTCCCTAGTTTAAATCAATCACCTGATGTGAATTGATATATTGAATGTCATCATCATATGAATCGTCGGTAATTTCTTGACTAGAAATTGAAGAATCGTTTCTTTCGCCAGATTCTATAGTGGTGGCGATATCCACACCTGTGTGGTGACTTCCTTCCACAGTTATGCCTCTCTCTACTACGCTAATATTCGCATTGGCTTGCCGTGCTGAACAGTGCTGTTCCTGTTTGCATAGATCAACAATCAATTTTCTTAGTCTCTTCGCTATTTTCTCTTTTCCTTTTCTATTAAGGTGGAGTCCGTGACGGGTATGCTCTCCAGCTGATAAATCCCACATACTTAGTAATGCCATATGATGATCGCGGGTGATTTTCCGTACTCTCATATTGATGCATTTAATTGCTCTATGAATGTTGGACGAGGCCGAAACATCGTATCGATACGGAATTGTACCTATGATAATGTTTGTTCTCTCCGACAGTGGTATGAGTTCTTGTAATTTCTGCTGGTAGGCGTCCATCTCGATTTCATTCATGTTCCACTTGACATCATTAGTTCCTCCTATTATTATTACAAAATCATTCTTGCTGAAATGTTCCACTTCAACGCTATTCAGTACACTATCAATGATGTGAATCATGTTAGCACCTCCAAAAACAAATCCAGACACTTGAAATCCTGCCAGCTCATTGCTGAGATACATTGCCTGGTCACGACCTTGGCTGTCAGCAAAAATTAGTATTTTACCTTTTTTTTCACGATTTTCGGCTACATGGTAGGAATAATCTTTGTTTTTAGGTACTAATCCTATTTCAAGTTCTTTCATGTTGATACAATATTGTACAAATGATCTTATTAACCTATTTATTTCTGCGTTATTGTTGACAATGTCTGATTCTAGGCATCGGATTTCAATATGGAGAGAATTATTGTTTTCGTTTAAAAGCTGGATCGTATTCTCCCTCATTTTGATGAGATTTAAACTTTCACAGTCTGGCTTACATTGTTCGGTTGATAGCCCGTAATATGACTCAGTTTGCGACCCAGTACTAAGAGAGGCAGTTTCAAAATCAACCTGTACTTCTTCGTCATTTACAGATTTAGGTGTTTGAAGATTTTGTATTTCATCAATGAGGGCATCTCGATGTCTTAGCAGCTCCTGTACACGAGAGACCAATTCATCTTTTTCCTTCAAAAATATACTATCTGTTTGACACTCCGCGTCACATACTTCAACTTTACGGCGACTGCTGATTATAGAGTCTAGTGACATTCTCTGCAATTTTGAGGTGCTTCTAATAACCTTGACTCTATCATTAATTGATTGCTCATCATCCATATTATTTACAATTTTATCTGGCGCAGGAGGTGCTGCATGTTTAAGATGTCTCGCGAACATGATTTTAAATTCTTGAATGCTGAATCGGTTGTTATTGTTCCAGTGCAACCTTTACTCACACATCTCCAGACAAGATCACCATTAATCAAATGGTGACTTTTTCTATAACATTGTCCATCGTGATAGATTCCAATATTATTCCTTGTAGTTTTATAAGTGATAATTGACATGATGTATCACTTTGTTATGGAACTTGAAGAGAAACACCGTATCTCAGTCGCCTATAAAGAGAATTGAAGATGGATGTCTTTCACAATAGCTTTATATTCCTTTAAGTAGTTTATTCGTTGAGAAAGTAGCCTCCTATAATAATCGGCAGAAATCTATATTGAATATATAATTATATAGGCTATATTCAGCAAGAGGTTGTCGATATCGCCTACCAAAGCTGAGATACGGAGATAAGCCTTAAAATGGTATGAAGAAGCACAGATGGAAAGCAGTCACAGCAACAGTACCGTAAAAACAGCCCTTATCAGCGGAAAAAAGAAGAAAAGGATAATATTTCTATTTAATAATGACTATTCACTATAATTAATAACAGAATTGCAGTCAACAATAACAAGCACTTAATCATATATCCAAAAAAAAAAAAAAAAATGACAATACAAGTACTATATTAGACTACAGAACACATATTAGTTAATAGGTTAATAGGTTAGCCTGGAATAATCGAAAGAATAAAAAGAAAAATGGAAAGAGAAAGTTAGCTAGAATAATCGCACTACAGTAGCGATGATATTTTCACTTTTATATTATCTTTATTACGGAACGCTCAAGAAGTAGATTAAAATTTATTCCGTTGATCGAAACTTTAGAGAGTGATAAAGGCTACCAGCTCAGATAAGAACAAGACAGGTATTTGATAAGGCTTTTTCAAAAAAACTGGGACTGCTCGAGAACTATTCTCTGATTGCAACGTATCAGACCTATTCCACCCCACTCCTCATTCCATCACGGCCGAATCAAGAGAAAAAGTAATTGAGTGCTGAAAATCAGGCAAAACAAATAAATCGAAGCAGAGTATTGTTGGTCGTGCCCTGTCCCACCCCAGGCCACGAGCAACTGCTGCAAGATGCAATGTTCACAAAAATCTACAAAGCAGCTTGCCAATTAACATCCACTTCGGCCTGCTACCTATTACACGCAAAAAATAAATAGTAATCAATTAATTATAAGTAATTTCCAGTCTAAACCATGATTCGAATGGAGTCGGGCATTGAAAAGGAATAATCACAATTACAACACTGTCGCTCAATAACAACCAATTCATAAAAGTTAAATGAGTATTTAGCCTATTTAGAAAAATTTATTGTCCAATTACTTCAAATGAAATTAAGTTATGTATTAGTTATAGTATTATTTCACCTAATCTATAAAAATTATTTAAAAACAATTTACTTTATTCCGGGATTAAATTTTTGCGACGATAGTAAGTTTGTACGTTTATAAGTTAACTACTACTACAACACTATTAAACTTAATAGTTGAAGAAATGAAGTATTTCAAGTTACATAAATATCTGAAAAAATTTAGATTGTCTTTCCTACTAGATAGAAGAAATGATTAAAAATTATTTATATGTTAAATTCCTAGCACTAATTCACGTTTCTATATTAGAGACAATTTTATTAAAATATTAGTCAACTACCAATTGATTAGTTAATACTCGACTTAGTCAACTAGTACCAATATTAGTTAATACTCAATTGAGACTACCACACTAAACACTCAATTTAAACTACTATATAAATCCGTTAATATTAGTAACTAGTGAGCAACTATTGAATTAAGTGTATTTTAGTAATAATATAAAAAGGAATTCGTTTTTAGTAATTCGTAAGCAAACTTGAAACCTGCTGCCGAGTCCTTATCAAGAGAGCGATAAGAGAGCCTCCTCAAACTGCGACCGTTCACCACGGCATCCACCGGCCGACTCGCAAGTGATTGCATTCATGTCCTCATAATCTGTGTTCGAAGCAAGTATCCTACAATATCATGTAGCCTACTGTATTTACCAGGAGGCTGTCATTGATGGAGTGGAAGTATCGTATCTTCCCTATGTTAAAAAAGGGTGAAGCCTGTGTCATGGCCTTCTTGAGTTTTGTCTGAAGATGGCCATGCTGTGTCTCGATCTCATTGGCTGTGTGGCGCGATCTCATTGGCCGAATACACTCTGGACCGATGTCGGCCATTATTATGGACGTAATTTTGGCGGTGTATTTGAATTCAGAGCCATCGTGTTAAATTTAATTTTCATGGAGTTTTGAAAGTTTATGGTATCTTTTGCGGTATAAATCAAAACCGTTGAGAGAATATAGTTAATAGTTACGGCAAAATACAATATTTTTGTCGGATTTTGTGTTTTTTTTTTGGCTGGTTTGGGTAGAAGTTATGTAGATGTTTTCAAATACAGCGCCAAAATTACGTCCAATAATAATGGCCGACATCCTACTCCCCTTATTTCTCTTACTTCCTCTTCCTTAGAAGAGAGGTTATGTTTGTCAGCTCCCTGGTATAATTTACTACTATAGACTACTTATATCAAATCAATGAAATAGTTCTTAATTCAAGTGTGACTAATTCGTTTCAGAGTGTTGGATTCTTTGTGGGCGCATGCTGCATGGACATGCAAGTGTCGATCACAATCAGCGCCCTCTACACACTGGCCACACAGCTGTTCGGTGGCTACCTGGCCACGAATATTCCGCCGTGGCTCAAGTGGATGCAGTACTTGTCCATGGTTCACTACGCGTACCAGAATATGCAGATTGTCGAGTTTAGCGAAGGAGAGTGGATCAAGTGAGTACAATCTGATTCATGGACGCTTGGCATCAGATAGATAAATAGGTAGAGAGATATTATTTCTTGCCATTGCTGATGATTGTAGGTACTTCTATTTTTCAAGAAGTCGCCATATTTAAACCTACTTGCTACTCTTATAGTAAATAATTTTAATTTTTCATTGAAAATATGGGAAAATGATGGTAAAAATACACAACTAAAAGCTTTAAAATCACTCTAAAAACGAGTTTTGAGGAGTTGAAATTTCATTTTTTCCCGGGGGAGAAATTATTGGATGTTGCAGTTAAACAACTGCTGTGAATACATATTAATAAGATTCATCGATTATTCTCTTGCTATTTGGCTCTGTTGTCAATATTTGGTGTAGCAGAAGTCTTCAGAACTATTTCGATACTATTTATGTATCAAAAAGAAATGCTTTCAAAATTCTAAATCATTCTGAAAATTGGATAAAACTACAACCTAAGTGGAATTAGTTTATCACGGCGAGGTGGAACAACCTTCGGGTCTCCCCACCGACAAAAGCCATACGCTAAATAATAAATAATATATAGCTTGCTTTGGATTTTCGTTTCTCTAATTAATACATACCAATAAATCAATTAAATAGATAAAAAATTAAACGATTAGATGATTATCTAATAAATTTGATGATTTGTTTTGTTGTGTTTAGATGCGCGCCACAATCGAAGTTCGACGTGTGCCTGAACAACTCGACCACTCACATTCCAGTGGCGTCCATTCTGGAGGTGCAGGGCGCCAGCCTGCCGCTGTGGGCCAACACGCTGGTGCTGCTGCTCTTTCTGCTCATATTCCGCGTGCTCGGCTATATCGTGCTCAGATACTTTCGCCGACCCAAGTGAAGTGTACCGGCTACACACACTTTTAAGAAAATTATTCAACTAAGGCTTGGTTCACACCAGCGTTTTACAGACTTGGCCTAGTACTCGACTGATCTTAGGCTCGATTCACACGAGCGTTTTATAAACATTGCTAAGAACAAGACCTGTGAGGCTAGGGCCACACGAGCGCACAAAGTGCGTCCGTTGCAACGTACTTTTTGACGTCCGTTGTAGAAATACATAGAAGTGAATTGGTGACAACACAGATGTTCGTGTGTTGTCACCAATTCACTTCTATGTATTTCTACAACAGACGTCAAAAAGTACGTTGCAACGGACGCACTTTGTGCGCTCGTGTGGCCCTAGCCTAAATTGGGATTGGTCAACATAATAGTTTGAAATACCTCTCTGGAACAAGATAAGTCCTATGTGAGGCGTGTATAGTGGGATTTTTTTAATTTGGCGGATGGCGAGTGATTGTTGAGAGACTCCATATATGTTTGTTTACCCATTTGTAAGCAGCTAATTCATCCGCCAAATTAAAACAATTCTACTTTATCTTGGGATCGACTTGTCTGATCTTGTCTTGTCTGATCGACTTGTTTTACAGACTGATCTCAGTCTCGGTTCACTTGAGCGGTTTACAGACTGCTTTAATTCTCGATCTGTACATACCAAGATTGACCCAGGTAGCTAATACCCAGTAGACCGATTTGTAATACATTCAATATTTTTTCTACTGTGGATAGTTTCAATTGAGCTTGAAGTCTTGCAACTAGACCGTGTGAACCCCTCCATTCGATCTGTGCTTGAAGATCCACGCTAGGAGGTGCTGAAAACGCTTGTGTGAACCAATGAGCGGGCTGGAAAAGTAATCTAGCAACAATTGGCTGTGTCGTTTTACTTGTATTGTTAATATTGTTTATGTTAGTTGTTTGTACTGCCGTCGATGACCGAGTGCTGCTATCTATCAGTTGAAGGTCGAAACAGCAGCTGTGACCGCGAATTGCGTTGCGGCCGCAAGAGTGCCTTTTATTTCTGAAGGTGTGCCAACTGAAGAACTCCTACTGCCAATGTTATTGGGTACTCTATTGTGTTCTCTAAGTAACCTTCCTATCTTCCTAGACTAAGGTGTAATATAGATATAATGAGATATTTTTCCACTGTACTATAGTCTGTCAAGTATTTCTAATCATGGAACGTCCCACCTGATTCAAACAACGGCTTGCTCCATTGTATAGATTCTATTCTATTGTACATGTTTTATTATTGAACAACAGTCAACTATTATAAATATATTCGAATATCCCTTTGTGAATTAATTGCACCATCCGATTACTTGTTGAAATGTAAATGCTTTAATGTGATTCAGAATCTCTATGTACGTGTATAAGCATGAATGCGTGAGTATGTTATACACTGTTATAATGATTCAACAATATTATTTGGTGACTCGACCTAATTAATATAATATATGGTTCTCATTGTGATGTTGATATACACGGATTATATACTATTTTACCTACTATATGTGCTATCGTACGAAATATATTAGCTGGTCTATATTTCTATCAAATGCTTCATGAATGATAGTTGAAATCATATCACTGTACAAAGTATGTGCTAATGTTTAGTTGAATAGGAATAGTGGTGAGCAGAGCTTTTTTATTGAAATTGTATAAATTGCTTGGTTTCGTGCTCATTCATTACTCAATCAGAAGAGCTGTGTTTGTAATTTATTTTAATGCCTAAATTTTTAATGTTGTGAATGTGCGTGTGTGTGCGCGTGCATGTGTCAGCTCGTCGTGTTTTGAATAGGTATGTTTTTTATGAGATGATAATATTACTATATTATAATATATTATAATGAATGTCCGAGAAGAGATGGTGGACAATCGATAACTACTCAGGATGTTGCAATACGTTAACAGGTTTGTAAGTTTATCATATTTTGGATCCAAGTACCATAGCTTAAGCAGAATCCACCTGCGGGTGCCTTATAACCTTTAACAATAAAGCGAATACTTTATTTGTCGAATTGTTACATGTTCGCTGTTATACCGTATTATGTCTTACTCAGCTAGTTTTATCCACTCAAATTTGTACCTATTTCTGTATTTTTTTATTAAAATTTAAAGAACCAAACTGTATCAGTATCAGTGTATTGTTAAAACATAATCATCATTATTTTAACTCTTGACAAGAACTTGTATATCAACAATCTGATGGTATGTGCCGCAAATAAACAACCAGTTTATGTACCTAGTCCAATTCTTGAGAGGAAAGTCATATGGCAAGAAAAGCTATTTATAAATTAATAAATTTATTACAAATTAATAAATTGTGTTTCACTGGAAATCCTTCCTTTTCCACTTGTAGGTATTGATTGAAGGAGTGTTGCTACCATGGACTTGCCAAACATGGATTATCTCTGCTACTACTATTATATGTTATTCAATTGCAGATGATAATAATTATTTGGCTCTTATGGATTAAGGCCGCTTATAAAGCAATAGCTATAGCTAATAAGAGTACACTAACGATTTTACTGAAAACCAGGACCGGTTTAATAGAATTTTGGAAGTTCAGCAAAACAGGAAAAAGGGAGACACACAAGAGACATTAATAACATGACTTGAAACAAAACTTGAAAGTCTTGCATGTGCGTTCCTTCTTTCTGTTCTACAGAATTCCCAGGATTTTTGAAATCTTATGAAACAGGCCGAGAGTACCAAAATGTGTGAGGCTATTCTAATAAGGTCGTTTTGTTATATATGTATATCCATTCCAAATCCAACTCAACCTAGGTTCGTTACATTCATTTTGGTATTCATTTTACACTGGCAACTAAGCGTGGTATGTTACATTGTTGGCTATAGCAGAACTACCCAAGAATGAATCCACATTTATAACGGGTCTCGAAATCAAATGAAACTAGTTGTTAGACCGCCCCTATCCAGGTCATTGAAATGAAAACTTTATATCAGAATATTTTTTTAACCATCATGAATATCAATATCCTTTGAAATATAGGGTACTAACCCATATCCGGAAATCCTTTGATCTTAAAGATATTATTTTTTCAATTGTTTGTGACATTTAAGATTGAGGCGTTGGTTTCCAAACCATAATCCTCCTCATCCATGAAATCTAATTTTTGTAAATCAAGAAAAACTTGTAAAATTTTATTGAAAAGAAGGAGCATTAATTTTGTGTTTTGATTAAAAAAATCAATAACGGAATTCAGTTTGATTCAACTCATAGGATGATCATACTATCAATAATTTTCAATATTTATGAAAGAAAAAATAATTTCAAATTTGTATGAATATTGGTTTGGAACAGGAAGGGAAGGAGGCTAAGGGAATAAGGGAAAGGTAGGAGAAAAAATGCACGATAAGGAGGAAGTGGAGGAGGAAGAGGAGGTGGAGGAGGAAGATGACAATGAGGAGATGGAGAAGATGGAAGAGGAGATGACAAGATGGAGAAGTGAAAGAGATGGAATAAAATAGAATAATATTTTTGTCATATACAGTATAAGATTACAAAAGTCTCGAATATTAATAACAAACATTGAATTAATTCACATCACTGAAAATCATGGGTTGAATGAAAATCAAGACTTAAGCCAGGTCCAAAAGCTGCGATAAATTGAACCGATCTGATTGACCAACAGATTGATACAATTCAGTACATTGGACATCAATGTTTTGTCCAAACGCAACAATTCTTTACCTCAAATTTCATTGCAAATTGGATGACGTAGGAATTTGGAGTTCGGTAAACACAGAAAGCTGAAAATAAACGCCAAGTCCTGTGTTAAATCAAAATTATTGAAGGAAGAGGTAATGGAGGAGGAGGAGAAGGAGGTGAAGGTGGGAAAAGGGGAGGAGGAGGTGGATGAAGGAGGAAGAGGAGGAGGTGATAGATGATGAGGAGTGGGAGGAGGAGGAGAAGGAGGAAGTGTTGGTGGTGATTGTAGAGAAGAAGGTAGAGTAGGAGTGGCAAGCATTAGGTTTGAGGTTGGTTTGGGAAAGTTTTGAAATAGGAAGTCGGCTTCAAGCACCGACCGTTACTGCTCCTTTCGTCATGATCATGACTTGTTGCAATACAAAACCGCACTGAGACGGATGGATATCTGCGGGACTAACTTTAACTCCCGCCGTCAAGTTTGTTGTTTGCTTCAACTATCTGAATATTAACACCTGCGCTTTTCAACCATAAACACTCACAATTGATGGACTTTGCATTTCTCACGTCTAAGCAGGAAATGCTGGACGCTGGAGTTAAGGAGTTGAAGAAGTTGAAGAGATTTGTGTTGGCACCAAGATATTTTTTTAACACTGCCAGTGGGAAAAGACTAAAGTTTTGGTGACGAACGAAAGAGAGATTAGATTATTTACTTCATTCATGTTGATAATATATATGACGGCTTAAATTCTAGATTATAATAGTAGTCTGAATATACAACTAATTATTCGTCAAATAGTACTAGCTTTTTTTAGCTAAAAAAAAGAAGCTTTTTTACATTAGCTTTTTTTAGTACCTTATTATTATTCAATGAGATGTACAGCAAAGCAAAAAGTTAGTGATGATATGATAATTGTTATTTATCTACATGAAAAGGCAAAGTTTGGACATGTGAATGTCCATTCTTGGAAAAGGAGATACACTTAACCTTGAGTGAGAAAGAGTGAGCGAGAGAGAGAGAGAGAAAAAAAGAACATTATACGTCGAATGATAGTGAATCTATCGTTGATATTCAGTGATAAGAATAAGATTCCAACGTCAAAATCAGTGAAAAGATTGAGATCTCTTCAAACTCCACCACCATGTTTCTTTTCTGCTTCTATCTATTCCTTCTCTCCTATCTCTTTTTTCTCTTCTTCGTTTTTTTCTTCTCTTCCTTTTTTCTTTATCTTCATCAACTTTTTCTTCCTTCTGATCTTGTTATTTTTTTACCAATTTTTCTCTTTTCCTTTTCTTCTTCTTCCTTCTGTTTCTGTTTCACCCAATAAATATGTCCTTACTTTCGCTTTCCCTCTCTCCCTCCTCTTCATCCTATTTCAAGTTCTTCCTTTCTTTTCCTCTTCCACTTCAACTATTTCTTACTCTTCTTCCTTGATTGTCTCCAATTCCTTCGTGTTGTCAATGTAACTTCTTCTTCTTTTTTCTCTCCTCTTCATTCTCATTTCTTCTCTCTTTTTCTTCTCTCATCATATGCAATCCTTTCCTCATCCCTTCTTTACTTTTCTGTACTCTTCTTTTTTGTCCCCTTAATCTTTCTACAATCTCTACTTTTCAACGAGAAGCATGAGAATCAATGATGATAATATATGAGAAGAAGAAGAATGGTTCGTCTTGAAGATGTTGGATGATGGCAAACGGTGAGTCAGAACAAGAGGCAGATAAGTAATAAGAAATAAATGAAGAAATGAAGGAGTAGAAGATAGTAAAGGAGTAGAAGGGGAAGGAGAAAGAGGAGTAGGAGGATCAGGAGAATAAGAAGAAGATGAAGAAGAAGAAGAAGAAGAAGAAGAAGAAGAAGAAGAAGAAGAAGGAGAAGAAGAAGAAGAAGAAGAAGAAGAAGAAGAAGAAGAAGAAGAAGAAGAAGAAGAAGAAGAAGAAGAAGAAGAAGAAGAAGAAGAGAATAAGAAGAAGAAGAAGAAGAAGGAGAAGAAGAAGAAGAAAGAAGAAGAAGAAGAAGAAGAAGAAGAAGAGGAATAAGAAGAAGAAGAAGAAGAAGAAGAAGAAGAAGAAGAAGAAGAAGAAGAAGAAGAAGAAGAAGAAGAAGAAGAAGAAGGAAGAAGAAGAAGAAGAAGAAGAAGAAGAAGAAGAAGAAGAAGAAGAAGAAGAAGAAGAAGAAGAAGAAGAAGAAGAAGAAGAAGAAGAAGATTACATCCTGAAGATGCTGGTACTGTAGATAGAAAAAATAGAGAACTACAAAGAGAATGAATTGAAGAGGAGAATAAGAGAGAAAGAAAGACGGAAAGCGATAGGTAGTAGTAAGAAAATTTCAAGTGAAAGGAAGAATAAGGAAGAAGAAGAGAGTGGAAGAAGAAGAAGAAAGAAAAAGAAGAAGAATTGGAAGAAGAAGAAGAAGAAGAAGAAGAAGAAGGAAGAAGAAGAAGAAGAAGAAGAAGGCAGATTATGAAGAGAAGGAGGAGGAGGTCTTTTAAGAAGTTATTCTCCTGAAATGCTGGTACTGTCCAGCCATAGAAAAATGGCACACTACAAAGAGTTTATCTCCAAGAAGATAAGAGAGAAAGAAAGACGGAAAGCGATAGGTAGTAGTAAGAAAATTTCAAGTGAAAGGAAGAATAAGGGTAAGGAGAGAGTGGGGATGAAAATGCGATTTCCAGTTTCCATTGGTATTTGAGCCCCGGTTAGTTACGCCAGCTGACTTTCATTTCAGTTGGAAGCTCACTGTTTGTGGAACGGATCACAGAAGGTTTTGATCCCAGCTGTGCTTATAGAGAGCGAGCTGCCGGCTACAGTCGAAAGGCTCTCTCTCTAAATGAACCAACTTCCTCGTCCAGCCACTAAGAACCGGCACACACAATAGTTTATCTCCAAAAGTCAAGCTTCACCCTATTTATATTGAGACTAGCATATATTGCAACTTGCAGTTTTTCCCTATTTATATTGAGACTGGCAGATAGCAATAGCCCAATAGCAGTCTGAAATTATTTGTCGAGATACAGACAGTTTTATTGGCTTGTTACATGCAGGAAGCCCACACTGGAGTTGTCTTGTATTCAAGAAAACATTTTATTGTCCAAATACTAGAGTGGTCAGGTATTCTCGATGAGAATGTAAACGCAGAAGGTATACATTATGGATATCATAATAATGCTCGTCATTGAAATAATGAACAAATATAGAATAGTGCAGAATGTATGTTATGAAAATTGGATGGAGCTGTACCTGTGCAAGGTTACTATACAGATAGTAACTATTACTATTACTATAACTTATATAATTACTGTGTAGCCTTGCTACCTGTGTAGATATAGCATGAGGAAATGATATTAAAAATGGAAATGAAATTACAACTCTGGTGAATTAATTTCAAAAAGATGACTGATCATTGAGAAAATGAAATTCTGTCATTCTAATTCCATAATTTTCTTATGATTCTGATATATAGCAATAATCTTCTTCTAAAGAGTGTGAAGAACTCAATAAGATATGACGCATGTCATATCTGATAACTGAGATACTGATCTGATACATATCCAATCACTGATACTGACTCTGTTCGAAACTTCTATTACTATTCACTTTATTTTTATTATTATTATTGACCTCCATTTTCAATTTAGTATACTATTTTCTATATTATTATGTTTAGTATTTTCCTTTTTGTTACAGGTACCTTGTTACAGGCTTCCTTTTGAGAAAGTTTTTACCTTCCTTGTACAAATGTGAATTCTATTAAATATCAATGAGTATCCTTAATTGATCTATTATCCTCCTTGCTCCCATTATTTACTAATTATTTCTTTCTCTTTGTATTCTGATTTGTACATCAATTATTATTAACACATTTAAATCATCATCATTCAAAGACACATGCAGAAATGAATCATTCAAACCAAAGTAATTGGAATACTTACTATCCTATTTACTTTTATTCAAACGTTTAAATGTAGGCGAAAACAAAATTATCACAAAACTTTAATTCTTAATGATACATTGAATAATATTTAACTGAAGATAATACTTTTATTATTTTTTCCCAAAAATAACATATTGCTCTAATTATCATTGTCGTATTAATCATAGTTTAAAATAAGTATGAATTAAATGGATTAAACTCAATGGGGATAATGCTAGTAAGACATGGGAACAAATAATATTTTTATAATTTCTATAATTAATAAGAAAATGAAGCATATTTTATTGCTATTCAGTAAATGACAGCTTTATTATTATTGATTAATTATTTATATAAACTTCTCAGTTGATTTTGTTTCGTTTGCTTTCCTGCAGAAAATTTAATTCTTCCAATTTCAAATCCCCCAATCCAATTGAGTTCGTAAAGTATGTTTAAATGGTGCTGTGCTCTTACCGTTCGATAATAATAAATAATTCGCTCACGGTCTTTGAGTATTATCGAAAAGGTCGAGCCGATGAGATTATGAAACGCTCGCCTGGTATTGGCTACTGTAGGTGGTGGACTGTCGGGCTGGGCTGGTAACTGCATTGGTGGATTCGCGAAAAGAAGTTTATGTGCTGGGCTTCATTGTGTATGTGCCGGCAATAAAGGAGCAGAGCAGAGCAGAGCCGGGTACCGGCAGAGCCGTGCAAAATAAAATAGCTCAAAGTGAAATAGCCGGATCTGAAATGAGCCTAGGATTGTGAGGGACCCGAGCGCGCCCGAATAAACGGATCCTATTGCTCCTTATAAAAAGGATCTTCGAAACTTCCACTTTCCGGGCTCTTCAATCGAGCGAAACCTTTGAGCAGAATCCGGCATGGCATCCATTTTCAACTTGATTACTTATTCTTGAAAGCTTTCTCTTCTCGTCTCTATCCTACATCGAGGGCGAATCTATTTTTCTTGTCGCTTCGTTTGTGGTCCACTGATGGTTACAAATGGATTGCGTTTGTATCTCCCAGCATTCCACCATCGTCATCGTAAAAACTCAAATGAAATTGTTTGGAAACGTTGGAAAATGCTTTGTTCCAGATATCGATATAGAATGTGCTAGTATTAGAGATATATAGTATTTATAGCATAGAATGAATATTATCACACGTAAATAATAGTAGTTTATGCAATGGATATATTATGAGAACCTCTAAACGACGAGTGAGATACCGAGGTTAAAAAAGAGCGGCAAAGCCGCGAGTTATTTTAAGGTATCTCAAGAGTTGTTTGAAGGCTGAAATTCAACCATTGCTTACACCATTTTATCTACGACCAACAAAAACAATAATATCTACATTATCAATCTATACTAACCTTGATTCAAACGACCATGGACCATTTTCTATTTCAATGTTTGCCATATAGCTTAGGAACTGTTCCGTTCCAGTGTTTTAAAACTGGATCAGATCGAACAAGGAACATTTCATAATATACAATCTGAATCATAATGACCTCATTATGATACAAGTTTCAAATTCCATCTCGAAACAACTACTGTTTCTATTTCAATTATGAAACTGTAATAATTGCGTTATAGGCCTAACACGGTCGTGGATAAAGATAATTTATAGTTTTTCCTGTGTGAATGAGTACTATAATCACGAAATTCAATTTATTCAAATTCAAATAATCTTTATTCAATGAAGTTGCATTCACAATAGTCTACGCTCAGCTATTTATTCATAAGTACAAATCATTAAAATATGATTGAGAGAGAATCAACAGGCTTAGCCCAAACTGTTTCTCTCCCGAATTTTGATAATGAATTGAAAAATAAAGTTGAGTTTCCACTTCAGTTGATCACAATAATTTCCAGTCCAAAAATGAGGCGGCTGGCTGATATTGCTCTCTTGACAGATATAGAAACGAAGGGGTAGAGCGAGGGTTGTGCTGGGGCTCCTCAGCACAAGTGGCAACGTTGAGCTTCCAGTGTTGCCAAGTCAAAATGTTGGAGTCGCCTACCTTGCATGATTTGAGTGGTCAGTTGACAAGAATTGACAACAGCGCAGAATCTCTCAGCCGCCTTATTTCGTGACTGCGACTATAGTGAAAAACGCGCACAAAATTCACAAATGAACAGTCGTTTTTTACACTTTTTTATTTTCAAACCAATAACTTTCAACAATATTATATAGCATCACATTAAAAAAAAACATGTTTCCGTATTCAAGTCATTACTTTGCGTATTCAAATCATTATATTAATGGATATTAACTTGGCTAGAACTGGTCCTCGATTTATGAAGGCTTAATCAAGTTATTTCAATGGGAACAAAGTCATAATGGATATGATGATTATAAAAATGATACCTTGAAGACCATGAACACCAGAACCTGGAAACCAAGAAAGAAAACATGTAATTATCTATTTATTTATCAAATCACTTATCATTATGCGATGATTCGACAAAAAAACATTTTCACTGTCCAATGTCCTGCATATACACGAATTTTCTCTCTCAATTATTACGAATCATATGAAATGTATAAGCTAGTTTTGCTCTAGGAATAATATGAATAGAAAATGGAATAATGTAATTTTACAATGACTGAACACTTGTATTTTAATGAATTGGAATATTTGGCTTTTTATCGAAATAAAAAACGAGATGAAAGATGAAAGTTGTAGTAAGAGAGATGAAGGGAAGAACAATGTAAAGTGAAAAATACCCACCGCTGAACTTCCATTGAAATTTAGATAATCACTACTCATCAATAAAGAAAGCATAATTTTCACATTGAACTGTATATTAATTCATTTTAAACAAAAGATATCTTGTAATTTTTTACCATGTATTTCCAACATTCAATAATAATTATTGTTAATCTATCTTTTTACTAGTTGCACAAATACCCAATACAGTATTTAGGGAAGAGAAACAGGCATTTCCCCAAACCTACTTCTATTGTTGAATTGTATTATTATACAAGTTGATGAATATTTGTATCACAGACTAGTAATTATATCCAGTTATTCTTCTATTGTCTGTGCTTGCTTGTATCATTGAATAATACCAATAGTAGTATCATGTGAATCAAAATGAGAAAAATTATTCAATTTGGGAAACTTAGAAATATATTTATACAGTATACAGAATATGATTGAACCAGAGACAATTGGAACTAAAAGTACTCCAATTGTCTCTGATTGAACTTATTAAATTATCTTATCCTTATTATGATTACATAATATGATGAATTTGCTATTATGATTACATGCAACTCATAACTCACTGTGATTAGTTGCTGTTTCATCGGCAGTG
Source organism: Laodelphax striatellus (assembly GCA_017141395.1). Lineage (NCBI taxonomy): Eukaryota > Metazoa > Arthropoda > Insecta > Hemiptera > Delphacidae > Laodelphax > Laodelphax striatellus. The sequence goes on along the minus strand of CM029532.1, from coordinate 54,759,223 downwards.
AATCGTTGACCGATTTGATATGGCTGCAAAGTTCTGTGAATAATCTTCAACGCATTCCAAGGCTCCATCACACCAACCGTCACCTTGCATTGGAAAGTGATTGTGTTTCTTGGTGGACGAAAATCGTTTTCCATCGCAATGAACCTCAGACCAACCACTTTGTGGAACATACCATTCGGCAAATAAGTTGTGGCATAAGTGATCAGATGGTTGTGAGCCGCCTGGAAAATTTAATTGCGATTACAAACAAAACAAAACAAAAAAAACAGTAGGATTGATACTAGAATACACGGTAGGTTTCACGAGTAGAATGCGCAGAGGTCTGCTGCATTCATGACGAAGCTATGACCCATGGAAACATTAATATTATATAGCAGGATTCTTTTAACTTGTCAGAAAACATCTGATTTAACGTTAGTAAATGAGCGTACATCAATCAGCTGTTTTCTGACATTTTAAAAGAATCCTGCTATACTTGTCTATTTCGTTTCAGAGTAACGTCACACTTCTTAAAATTCATGCAACTATATATTCTGAATTGTATATTCTGGAACATATTAAAATCTAGACAGTGTATTCTAGCATCCGTTAGTAATAATAAGAAATGTAAATAACGATTAACTTACAACGCAATGATAGTCGAACACTTTTATGTCTTGTGTATCTTAAATGTTTTAAGTTGAACAAATGCAATATTTTGGCAATCGCCCAATACTTCGTCAACTCCTCACAATCCTTCAATTCCTTTTCGTTTTAGTCACTCAAATAATGAAATAATTCAATTAGTTTGTCTAATTTTCGGTTTCAATCTAATATTTACGACCAGTTGCAAGAAAAACCAATTGAATTCAACCGCCATAAAATGATGTCATTTAACCTGATGCACCAATGAACGAGTCTGACGTCAATACAATGACATCATTTTACAGGGTTCGATTGGATTTTCGTGCACCTGGCTTATATCAGGGGCGGATTAAGGTCTGTGTTTTGGGGGGGGGGGCGGTTTAGGAAGGTCAGTTCCGGTTCCCCCGGAAAATTTTTGAACAATATTAAGAGTGAAAAACCGAAAATCTAGGCTCTAAAACTACAACGTTTTTCTTACATAAATATTAAAATTATGTGATATTTTTATAAAATTGAGTATTTTTCCAGTGTAAATCACAACAAAAGTTCAAGTTAACATGAGATGAGCAAATTTTAAAATGAAAACACGCACACTGATGAAAAGTATGTAACAACCTGTCAACCTCAATACAAATCTCAGTATGAAACGAACAGACTCAATAGTCCATCTGGATACATTGAGATTTGAAGCCAGTTTATGGATTCGAAATAATATGTTAATAATTTCATGGTACTCAGCAGCATTTATGGATAGAGGTTTTTCTCTTATGCATGGGAGCCTACCATACTACCAACGAGCATCAGACAAAAGGAAGGAACGGCATCTGAACTTGAATTGAAGAGGTTTTTATAATATTAGTGAGTCTCTGCTCATTGGTACTTTTTTGTGATCAAGAAGACAGTAATATTGCAACTGCAATTAGAATATTTTAGGAGTTATTGTTCAGATTTGAACCATCAATAATTGGACAATAAATAAATTTAAACTATCAATATTGAGAGATAATTGTTTTTTCAGCAAAAATTTGTTTATGTTTCATTTATATTGACACTGTTCATGTTGTATCGTACAATGCTAAATAAATATTTTTGATTTGAGAATAAATATTGTATGAATAGTAAAAATTTTGGATGGCCTGGCACCGCTGCTCTATATATTTGCGCCAAATCCACGGCTCGCATGTACCAAAAAACTTCCTCGGACCAGCACTGCCGACGTTGAGCAGAAGCAATGCTTTCTACGTTCCTTTTTTAAATATAACCATTTAAATGCTCATTTTTGTTACAAAATAATACTAACGTATCTCTACTCTAATAATTATAAAACTACGGAAACTATAATCCTATACATATTAGTTTTTGATAAGTAATTGGAAAGCAAAATTTTCAATCTCTGTAGTGGTTGGGGGGGGGGGGCGGTCGCCCACCCTCTTAATCCGCCCCTGATGGGTGCCTAAAGGTGAAATTTTTGGGACAGATCATCTCACAACTGGTTGCAAATAAAATCATAAATTTTTGAGCAAAGATGCCTGAATGTATTGTCTCTTCACCCGCGGACAGCTAAAAATCTAAAGAATTCAAAGATTCTAGAAATAGGCTAGTCAATATTTATTTGAAATTCCCGGTCGATAACAATATCGATCATACTGTATCAAAAGCTGACGAACGATTCGAAGTCTTACGAAAGACTGACTATTAGATTGATTTTCGAATTATTACAATAAGCAAATTGATAATTGAAAATTTTATCATATTAACGAAATAAATTATTTTATCGATTGTTGAATGTTTTATGCAAATATAATATCTCGGCATCACTGATTGATCAGCTGACTTGCTAGTATCAGCTGTGATATGAAATCCATGCTCACTCACACTTCATTTCTGCTTTGTAACCAGTAGTGTTAACACCGGTCGAATATATTTTCTGAATTTTTCGAAATATTTACGAGTGCTTTCAACTACAGTCTATTTTTAAACTAATACAGTGAAGCTCTCAATTATAACCAGTGTTCAACTTCATAATTTGGTGGTTAAATGAAGCAAATTATACTACAGTTTGAGTTGTAAAGTTTTTGATCCGGCAATTCTACTATTGAGGTCAGTTGATCTTATTTATTTTCAAAGTGAATAATATTAAAGTTTTAAATATTTTCTAATCAGTTGAACTATTTAAAATTTTCAAATTTCTTTACATTTGAGTATGGTTGATATCTGAAGTCTACTTCACAAATTGGTCGAAGTTATTGAAACCGATATGGAGTCGTCACTCTCAACAAATATTCCAAACTTTAATATTCATTTACTCTTAGTTGATTTGATTTTGATTTGAGATTTCGTTATATTCCATTCATCAATACAATATATGTAGTTTTTCACAAATAGTTTTCATGAAATTTATCCAGCCATTTCCCTGTGCTAATCTAACAATTCATTCAATAAATCCTATGGTTCTTTATTTTATTTAATAAATTCAAAGTGAAGCAGGTTTTTACTTGGTTCAATTATTCCAAACTTTACCCTTCATCTTAGGAGATATTGAAGTGCTTGTTTTTCGAAGTCTGGTTATCTTCACAAACTCATTGGATGAGTATGCTTAAGGGTTTTATCTTAACATTGTGAATATTAGACTATTATTTAATATCATAAAAATATTTAGCCTATGCATAACAATAATTATTAACAAATTGAAAATACAAGCTAAACTCAAGTTTCATTTGTTTCAACAGGATGAATTTTTGAAAAATACAAAAACAAACCTGAACAATCGATTATTGGAAGGCATCAATTATGTATTGAATGGTAACCCCACTAAAAAGGGAGGTTGAGGGTCAAGTTCTCAAGAGGGCCGGATGCGCCCTAACTTCGCCCTCCCAGGAATCAATTGAAGGCAGTCATTCAATACAAATAAAGATGTGGAATCAATCAAACCAAGATGTGGTTAAGTGAATCTGGTATCAGGTATCTTTCCCTTAAATTACTAGTTGAAGAGTTAGGCTAGAATTATCTAACATTGTCCCAGAGTAGCGGGTGGGGTATAGGGGGTGGGACGTTTATGGTTGTTAGTCATGTAGCATACTCTGACACAATCCTGTGCAGTACCACGTCATCATGCTAGTTTTGCGATGAGGGTGTCTTCTGTCTTGGTCGGGCGCTTTAATAGCAGCACCGCCATGCAGTGCAGATGTAAATGTACATGTTTTCACCATCGTGCAATGATGGGATATGTGGTACTGTGCCTGTGATTGCATAGTTGGATGAGTCAAGATAACAGCCATAAATAGGATTGAGCTAGATAGGGGTGGGACGTTTATGTTTGTTAGTCATGTAGCATACTCTGACACAATCCTGTGCAGTACCACGTCATCATGCTAGTTTTGCGATGAGGGTGTCTTCTGTCTTGGTCGGGCGCTTTAATAGCAGCACCGCCATGCAGTGCAGATGTAAATGTACATGTTTTCACCATCGTGCAATGATGGGATATGTGGTACTGTGCCTGTGATTGCATAGTTGGATGTGAGTCAAGATAACAGCCATAAATAGGGATTGAGCTAGATAGGGGGTGGGACGTTTATGTTTGTTAGTCATGTAGCATACTCTGACACAATCCTGTGCAGTACCACGTCATCATGCTAGTTTTGCGATGAGGGTGTCTTCTGTCTTGGTCGGGCGCTTTAATAGCAGCACCGCCATGCAGTGCAGATGTAAATGTACATGTTTTCACCATCGTGCAATGATGGGATATGTGGTACTGTGCCTGTGATTGCATAGTTGGATGTGAGTCAAGATAACAGCCATAAATAGGGATTGAGCTAGATAGGTGGGACGTTTATGTTTGTTAGTCATGTAGCATACTCTGACACAATCCCTGTGCAGTACCACGTCATCATGCTAGTTTTGCGATGAGGGTGTCTTCTGTCTTGGTCGGGCGCTTTAATAGCAGCACCGCCATGCAGTGCAGATGTAAATGTACATGTTTTCACCATCGTGCAATGATGGGATATGTGGTACTGTGCCTGTGATTGCATAGTTGGATGTGAGACAAGATAACAGCCATAAATAGGGATTGAGCTAGATAGGGGTGGGACGTTTATGTTTGTTAGTCATGTAGCATACTCTGACACAATCCTGTGCAGTACCACGTCATCATGCTAGTTTTGCGATGAGGGTGTCTTCTGTCTTGGTCGGGCGCTTTTAATAGCAGCACCGCCATGCAGTGCAGATGTAAATGTACATGTTTTCACCATCGTGCAATGATGGGATATGTGGTACTGTGCCTGTGATTGCATAGTTGGATGTGAGACAAGATAACAGCCATAAATAGGGATTGAGCTAGATAGGTGGGTCCCCGTAGGGTATTTGCAGATTTCAGTCGAGTATCGTAGTGTCCTAGTCAGTGTTCTGTGTGGTAGTTCCACTGCGTTGTCACTATGATTGTGGCTCGATTCAGCATCATTTTTATGACGAGGTGGTAACTGTTACACTGTAGCCTGTTGGGATCTATTATTATAGGAGACTGGGAATTGCAAGTATAAGATTGTAGTGCCTTCAGCAAAGGGGTTAGAACTTAGGAAGGGGTACAAAAGATATTTTTGATAGCTTTTTGCTGCATGTATATTATATAAGAGTCATTTCCAATTTAAAATTTATACTTATTCAAAAATTTTTGATCATAGCATTGCCTCCAGCCTTTGCTGGTTGGCATGAGGAAGGGGAGTTCAAGCTATTATGGCTTTGGGGCTGTATTTATTCTAGCCTTTATCATAAGTATTAACTTGCATGCTTTGATACGCCAAAATGCGCAGATATTCTTGAGTTCTAACTCAAGAGTTGAATGATTTGGTACTTTTCTACACATGCTAGAAAAGAAAACTGCTTAAGGCACTCTCTCACACACGCTGAGAGGTGCAGATTCATGATTATTATTATTCTACTAATAGGATTTAAGTTACAGACATCAATGAGAGTTAGAAACTCTTAATGAGTGATGTAAATGCAGATATTGAAATATCTGTTTATAAGACGCTCTCCTACACACGATAGGAGAGCGCAGAAGTTTAGGGCATTCTCTCACACACGCTGAGAAGTGCTGAATCATGATAATATATTATAATAATTATTATTAAATTGATTAGTTTTAGTTTAAGGAATATTTCACGTATAGTACTGTTAGAAAGTTAGAAATTCTTATAGATGCTGAAAAGTGCAAATATTCTCAAGATATTGAAAAATCTTCATTTAAGACGCTCTCCTACACACGCTAGGAGAGCGCAGTAGCTTAGGGCATTCTCTCACACACGCTGAGAGGTGCAGTTATCAATTGAAATCAATATGAATATCAATTGATTTTTATTAGTCAAAAGTTATAGATTAGACCACTCCTGGCGGTTCAGGCGTGAGTACTTATAAGAGTTTAGTTATAAGTTCCAGGTCGACAACTTTAATCTTGAAAATTTACTCAATTCTTCATTTTCTAAGTGTGTTTCAGATACAGCTTCGCTTTTCCAAGGGATCCAAGGCCATGGACATTCTATTTTTATGATATACTGTGTGCAAGGATTGAATATTCTGTGTTACATCTAGAACTGTGTGTAGTTACATGTTGGATGTTATTTATTCGCCTTCTTTGCATGTTAGATTTGGTATGGTGCATCTTTGGTAGAATTCAGAGCATACTTCACGTATTTAGCTTGATCCAATATTAAGATTCACACGTTAGTGTTTTGTTTCAGGATTGTGTTTTATTAGGGTAGCCTACAGAGAGTATATAGTCATGTATTACTATACACTCTCTGTAGGGTAGCCTATGTATTTCATCTAATGAAAGTTTTTTTGTTACAGATCACCAAGTTTAAGCATTCACTTCATTTACGCTACATTGCAATTAAAGAGTGAAGTTAATGGACTGGAGGAAGGACGTCTACTGCATATTTGTTAAAGTTGAAGATTGTCCACAGAATAATAATAATTTATTTATTATCATTCTGTTAATGCAATCGTATACTCTGTTTACTGGCTTCACCAACTTATACCGTAAATCGTTTCCAAATTCAATTTCCACTTTTAAAAATTCTTATTAATTATATAAGATCGTTTGGTAATTTTCCATTACAATTTGAAATTTTATTAGCAAACTAAACTTCCTCTCGGTTTTCCGCGGCACAAGGAGGATGCACCACAGGTCGACTTCATCTTCAAAAGGCATCCAAGAGGTTCTGTTCTTCTGGCCTTTGATGATGTTTCTTTTCTTGTTGGGTTAGGGATGGGGGGATTGTAGAGGTCTTTTTGAACTTCGTTGTTGTAGGGGGTTGTTTGTATAGGCTCTTGAGGTCTATGAGAGTTACTAAGTATTCTCATGTAGGCTTTAACCTTCTTGTACCGCAGAAGACCCAGAGGAAGTGATGTTATTTCAAAATTTTTATTCCAAATTGGGGATACTGTTTGGTTGGCAGGAGAGAGAGGTGATCTGTAGCAGTACCCCATGGATTGTCTCTCGACTCCAACCCTACCGCCCTCCGTCATAGGGTGTGTAGCAAGACAACAGTATTCGCCTTAGGTCCGCGTGGCCCACGCCTTACGTCCTCGAATGGTGATGGTCTGGCAAGGTAACACAGAAATTTATCTGTATTTCCTTTGCTGGTACTACTCCGCGTGGGCCGGGCAACGTATGTCATGGGTTCCCTCGGTCTGGTGACATCTTTTAACTTTGAGTTTTAAGATGTCCCCGGACGGTGGGTTAACATACAGTGACTGCGGCTAACAAGGCTATGGCAAAGTTGAGGCTCCCAAGGCTATTAGATACTTTCACCTTCTAGTAACCTTAGTAGTCTCATCTAGTCTTCTTTATTGATAGTATACTCATGGCCTATTTGAAAACTATAATCAATTGATTTTTTTTATTCAAGACAGATATGAGCTGTGCATATGCAGTAGCCTAATATGTGCGAAATTTTAGTTCTTAGACCATTGTGCCACGTCCAAAAATTAAATCATTAATTTCATTCATTAATCTTTAATAATAGATAATCTTTGAATAATAGTGTTTAATTATACATTTGAGTAATATAATAATATTTAATATTAAATTTTATTATATTATCTTATTTTTTTTTTGCTAGGGATGATGCCCACATAAGCTCTAAGCTTGTGCATGGGTAATGGAAGGATGATGATGGGATATGAATCTTTAATAATAATAATCTTTGATAATCTTATTTTGTTACATGAGAAAAATGCAACTATCTGTTTAGAAGTTTTCTCAAACTGGAGTTACAGGGACAAATATAATGCTGTAAATACTCATTGTAAATAGTAACATGATTATTTATCAATTTTGCCAAAAAGATAATAAAAGCAAAGAAAAAATTAAATTTGAATTGTGAATATTTTTAAAATTCATTTGCTAAGCTCGCCATCCTCCATTTTGACTTGTAAAAATATGCGAACATATCTAGAACGTGTAATTGAAAAGTATGCTGCTTTTCTTTCTAGTAGCCTAAGGGCCTGGTCACATACGATTGTGGTTTGCTTTACTTCACTAACAAAGCTAACTGGTTCACTTCACTTACTCGCATAGTAAATCTATATAAATCGTATGGTATAAATAGTAAGTGAAGTGAAGCAAAGCAAACCACAATCAAAGTAGCATTGTAAGTGAAGTGAAGTGAAGCAAACCACAATTGTATGTGACCAGGCTCTTAATGATAAGAAAGAAGAAGAAAAAAGATGAAGAAGAAAGAAAAAAGAAGAAAGGAGAGAAAAAGAGGAAGAGAAGAAGAAGAACAAGAAAGAAAAAAGAAGAAGAAAAAGAAATGAAGGAGTATGTGGTGGTGGAGAAGAAGGAGGAGGAGGAGGAAGAAGAAGAAGGAGAAGAAGATCATAAGCTAAAGAAAAACAGACCGAGATAAACGCAGTGCATGTCAATATTCGGTTTCTCAGAAATTGTTTTCAGAGCATTGCATTGATGAGCGCAATCTGCAAACTCTTCTGTATGGGAGCCTACCATACTACCAACGAGCATCAGACAAAAGGAAGGAACGGCATCTGAACTTGAATTGAAGAGGTTTTTAATATTAGTGAGTCTCTGCTCATTGGTACTTTTTTTTTATACGTGGAATAAAATACCTGCAGAATCGAGCTGTTGATTCAGTAGCTAGCCTGCTTCGTTGCCGTTATCGAAAATAGATAGATAAGCTCTCGAAAGTACGTCCGCTCTGTTCGGTGTCCGAACTGACACTGATACAAAGCTCGAAAGTACGTCCGCTCTGTTCGGTGTCCGAACTGACACTGATACAAAGCTCGATAAATGTATTGAATGATCATAGTTTTAAAATATTTCAATAACATAACTCTACCTCTTCTTCATTGATGAACCACTCGATTTGTGGCGGAGGATTGGATGGTCCAGCTGAACAGTTAGCCTGGATCAGTTCTCCAGGTAAGTATGACGTCGCAAATCCCGCAATGTGGGGGTCATAAGGACTGTAAGCTGCAACATTTTTATTTGACACTTCCATTAGTGACCATTACTACATTTTTAAGCTGATTTATTATTTTGTGGGGGAATTATCCTGTAATATTAGGTTTCAAGATCTAATACAATTGCTGAAGTATCGTCTACATAATTATTGATGAACCCTGTTAAATATTAATCTACCTTCTCAATCACATCATACTTTTCTGGCTCGCTCATTGAGAAAGTATGATTTGTCACAAAACATTTCCCTGTACTTAGAATAAAAGGGAACAGACATTTTTAAAATATAACATTATTGCCCATTCTGAGTCAAGAGCAAGTGAACAAAACGTGGTTTTGGTTCAAGGAACGTTCATTTTCTTAGTTCTTTTTGATTGTTCTATTTAATTCCATTTTGTAAATAAATTTGCTATGACGAAAATAATACATGACGGATAATATTCTGTTGTATTCTGAATTGAGGAAGTTAATATATTTCAAAATAAATAATAATTAATCATTGAATATGAATTTCTTTCAAGAGCAAGTGAACAAAACGTGGTTTTGGTTCAAGGAACGTTCATTTTCTTAGTTCTTTTTTATTGTTCTATTTAATTCCATTTTGTAAATAAATTTGCTATGACGAAAATAATATATGACGGATAATATTCTGTTGTATTCTGAATTGGGGAAGTTAATATATTTCAAAATAAATAATAATCAATCATTGAATATGAATTTCTTCTATTCAATTTTAAAGATTCTGTCAATGGAAAAGAACTACCATGGAATCTGCCATGGTAATGGTTATTCCGTTTTATTTATAAGAATCTCATATTTTGAAATTGTGAAAAGGTCACCTTTTATGGTAGGTACCATTCATAAAACGGATGATATAAATACAATAATAAAAAAATGGATAGAAATAGTAGATAAATAAAGTAATACCATAAACTGTGAGATTTCCGCTCATCGTATCAGTTTGGAAACTGGGTCTGTCAGAAGACACCTCACAATCATATTTCCCATTACTTTTGAAAGTTAGATTTCTCAATATCACTTTATTCAGATCTGAGTGCTTTTCCTGAAATGTTAGAAAAATATTTTTGCAACACCTGAAAGCTACATGCTTGAATAATCTCAACATGCCAATTATAATTGAAATTAGAAATTAAAAAGAGGATAAAAGAGTTTTTAATATATACTTTGATAGGACATTATTCATGTTAATTGATGATAACTGACTTTCAACCTTTGATGCTTCCTGTTACAGATAATATTGTTAAAGTTTTATAAATTCTTACACTAAAATAAAAAGTAAAAAATTCTAGCCTTTGTCAATTTTTTCGGGTATAAGTGAACTCTATGAGACTTGTTGATTTGTGGAATACAGTTATGAAAACGTTCTTCAACAAACAAGCTCTTGTATCGACCATTTAGTATTTACAGGGGATGCATGCAAATCACAAATTATAAATAGAAATATTCTATTTCTAGCAGTGAAAAATAGAAACGAGAAATGTCAAGGTAGATATTGACAAGGGTCTTTCTGCAAAGTTATTCTGTAGTATGAAAAATGGAATTAAAAAAGAATGAAGTTACCCTACTGCTGGATGTCCTAGTGAATATTTCACACAGATTATGTGTTAATGTATAGGATTTAAAGCATGGTTTAAAGTCAATGGATTATTAATCTGAGGCTCAAATACACCATATTCGTTCAAACTAAGTTTAACTTATATGGAAGGTTTAAATTGCGAAACTTAGAATAAAGATGATGCATACGGGCCTAAAGGTGGGTTTTCGTTACTGCGACCGAGTGCCGCAGTGGAGCCCGACCCAGCGTTGCCAGATGCTATTGATGAAAAATCCCCACTATAAATAGTTGGGATTTTTCATCAATTGCAACGGCAACGGTGGGTCGGGCTCCTCATCATATTGTGCAACAATGAAATAAATTTGGGTCCGGCTTTTTTATAAATTAGTTTTGTTCAATAAATAGTAGCTTAAACTTTAGATTTTAAGTTTGACTTTGTTTGGGCATATCGGTTCGTTAAATTCAGTTTAGATAAACATGGTGCATCAAGAGGAAATGAAAAGTAGGTTAATCTAAGTTTAACTTGGTTTAAATTGCGAAACTTAGAACAAAGGTATTGCACACGGGCCTAAGTGTTATCCTAACATGATAACATGGATGAGGAAACATCCTTCCTCTAATATCCTACATGGATGAGTAAATTCTTGATTTCTATCAAGATTAAGATGAATTGATAAATTAAATTTTGAAAATAACTTCTTGCCTTAATTAAATAATTTTCTCAATGCATGAAGAGTCAATGCACCTACGTCAACAGTTATTCCAATTTGCGGGAAAACCTGCTTTTCAGAATTTTCTCGGGGTATGTATCTGTAGAACTCCACTTCATCTTTGTACCATTTGAGCGAATTCAATTTCTCATTCTCCAGTTCAAAATCACATCGGAGAGTTACCATTGATCCATGATCAGCTTTCTGTGGTACACTGAAGTTGGTAATGCGTAATGCATTTATCACTGTAATATGACGAAGTTCATTATTGAAATTTATTCATCAATATTATTTGCTAGTGAGTGATTGTTTAACATAACATGATGAATGAATAAGATACAATAACGGCCTGTAATCTATAAGAGAACAATAGGCATATAATAATATACATAAATGTTTGCTAATTTTCTACTACTAATTGTTGAGTACATTTGTAGTACATGAATGAGTGACGTCTGGAGAAGCATAATATTATTATGTAACATAATAAACAATATTTTTCCAACTTCAAGTAGAGAAATCTCAACTAATGCGCATATTTAAGTATAGATTTTATTATTTTTTCAATAGAATCTTCTCACCACAATTTATGATTTTTTTAGAGATTTTTTATAGTTCAAAATTATATGTAATTTACCTCTCACTGCAAGAAACTCACCACAAGAGCACGTTAACGCGAAACTTTGCAATGAACGGAGATACATTTTTCCACATGCTGACAACAACATGAACACTTACTTTATAAGTTCATATTAACCACAATACAAGTGACGGAGGGATAATTAGAGCGATAATTGAAAGCGAATGATTAATTCAATTTGAACGAAAGAGTAGGCCTACAACACTTTTACAAAACCATTCTAAAAATTCCATTCATTCTCAAAATCATCGGTACAGAGAGAGATATTTGTACTTCATTTGGTCTAGCTTAGGAGAAAGCTTTGGATAAACTGAATGAAAAAGTGGGTAGCACGCGAACAATTGGTTGACTCCACCCTTTTTCCTGCGCATATCATTCCTACTATCGTATCCGATCCACAAAGTTACATAGTGGAGGAATTTATTTTAATCTAATGAGAAACTAGGACATTCAAGTCAAAGAATGGACAAAACAACAACTGACAATACTCTTTAAGGGTTTTTTAAATGATGCCTTCATGATTAACTGGAATAATGAAGGTAAACGATGCTGTCAGAAACGTTCTCTCGTACTCTATTATTTAATCTATAACTAACTATGTTACTGAACATGCCGGTTCAACTGGTGAACAACTTATATTTTGTGCAACAAACAAGACACCTCCGCACGTGTGAATTTACAGTGAACCAGAAAATTATTTAATTGCGGTTGCAGAGCTTCTAATTCATCACAAGCTTGTTGGCAATGCACATGCAGTATGCAAAGGAGAGGATTGTGAATGAAGGATGGAATATTTTGGCTAATTGTAGTTCGCGTGGTGCGCATTGATTTTCATTGCATTTGTAGACGGCTAGATTTATTGGTTGCTGATAACTGGAATAGTAGGAAGGAGAATAATGATGATCAGAGTGAACAAGGAAAATGGAGAAGGACGACGAGAAAGAGACAGGTTAGAGGAAAGAAAGAAGAAAAGTCGAAAGAAGAGAGAGAAGAAGAGAATAAGAAGAAGAAAGAAGAAGAAGAAGAAGAAGAAGGAAGAAGAAGAAGAAGAAGAAGAAGAAGAAGAAGAAGAAGAAGAAGAAGAAGAAGAAGAAGAAGAAGAAGAAGAAGAAGAAGAAGAAGAAGAAGAAGATGAACAAGAAGAAGAAGATGAACAAGAAGGGGATGATAAACAAGAAGAGGAAGATGAACAAAAAGAGGATGATGAATGTGGATATAAGAAGAAGAAAAGAATAATTGAGAGGATAATGAAGGGTATCATCAGAATAAGAAGAGGAAGATGAAGGAGAGGAACTAATGGAATGATGGGAAGGATCATGAAAACAAAATGAAGAGGAAGAGAATAATGTGGAGGAAGAGAGAACGATGGAATGAGGAAGGAGATTGCACGTTGGCCGTCAGTGGAGTGATTTAGTGCTCATTATTTTTTCATCGGAAAATGATGTGCCGACCGACTGCAATGCTGATTAATGGCCGGCCGGGTGGAGGCCGATAATAATGACACAGGGATTGATGCCGGACCACCGCGACCCGCCACCTGCTTTACCGTTGCTTTTGCTGCCAATAAATTTTTCCCCAAATGAAATTCATTGCAGTGCAGTGGTGGTAGCCTAAGTGTCTATAGTGCGATCCACGTCAAGATGTCAGCATTGTTTATATGAGGAGCATTGATGCCAAGTTTCTTGTTTCATAAAACTTGGAGAGAGAGAGAAAAATGCACCAAACCTTTTTGTTGAGACTGTACTCCAGTCGTCTCCAGCAATGTTTGATTTCATAAACCACTATTAGTCACGTTTCGGTTCGGTTCACTGAATGACTGACGTGCCTGCGTATTCACATAGAGAAAATATATATCTTTGCTACACTGTGGTATTCATTAATACATGTGTCTCTTATTACGTGTCATAATATAGTGCCATTGAAAAGTGTTAATATTCCAAGTGATATAGTGCAATTCATTCTAAATTTCAATACATTTTTTCAGTTTATAATTAAAAAAAAAATCAAATTGAATAGAATCCTTTTTTTCAAATTTGAAACTTCAACAAAAATATATAATGGATTCAAGCAAGAAGAAGAAACAAGGACAAAAAACAAAAAGTCGGGAAAAACAAGTTATTATAAATGTTTTGAATAAGTGCTTGACTCATTAATTATTTTATTTAAATATTTCAAACAATAGTATGCTTTACTTCACCCATATTTTACCTGAAAGATGCAGTAGAAATTATGGGAATCGTCAGACTAAAACTATAACTCCATTCAGAAGGTCTACAATTTTCAAAGTTGGCCGATTTCAGAAAAATTTAAATCCCACTTTCAATTTTATAATTAGATTTAGAATATTGCATAAAAAATAAATTATTTTCACGCGGTCCAAAATTTTGTAGTTTGTAGGAAAGGGATGGCTGGGATGTGTATGACGCAGCTATTGTATGTTTAATCGCTGACGGTAGATTGTTTTCATTTGTACAGTCGCTACCAAAAGACAGTCGCTACTACAGAATACACGACAACACTGCACACTGCACAGTGCGAAAAGGATAGCAACATGAGCAACTGCCTTGTGTTGAACAAGGATAGCAAACTCCCATCTAAGCAATGCTGACATCTTGACATGGATCGCACTATAGTCGACAGACGGTGGTTACTCCTGGAAATTTGCTGAGATTGGAAAGTTGCATTGTTAAAAGGTTAATTCACGCATATAGGACTGTGCGCCGACTATGCTGTGTCAGCACATCTAAAGGATTTTTTATCCTTTGTGTGCACGATGCACATTTGCATATTTCTACCAGCTGTGTCTTTCGTGTCTGAAAATTCAAAAATTAAATGAAAATGTGTTGCAAACCAGTTGAAAAAAGGAAAATTAGTTGTTAATCTACTGCGAATATGTTGCAAATCGGTTTCAAATCATCCAATTTACATACAATTCGAAATTGTCTTGCGTTTGTTTGCAACTGATTTGAAAACTGATTCTCAACTGTTTTGCAGCTGGTTTGCAACCGATTTACGAGCTCAAGCTCAGACTGACTTTTTATACATTAATCTAGACTCTAGACTTAACACACTCAGGTTGCAAGAGATTCTTAAAAAAATTACAGTCTGGATGTTACAGATCTCTCAGTGAGTACCGACATTATCACGTACAAAACTGTAAAACGTTATAATATTCATAGAAATCAATATTTCATTGATAGTTGAAAAAAGACAAAAAATAGGACAAACTTCGATCATCATCATCATCATCATCACTCTCGACATGGAATTGGGGAAGCGTATTATCCAATTGTGTTTTAAAATAACAATTACACACCACACAGAGATCGCTTCCTCTCTGGTAACTGAAATAATTGCTTCTCAAGAAGCTGCTGTTCACTTCAATAATGAGCGTAAGAGAAAATGAGGTGGGGGTAGAACACGTCTGCTATCTCGTCAGTGGCCAATTTACTGATTTCCGGACTGGGTTAATGCCGGAGAACAGTATAGATGGGGAAAGTTAGGGAATGGGGAAGCATAGTTCGTGTTCTCCTGCTATAAGTTGCCTCTCTCCCTTCCTTCCTCTTTCCCTTTTCTTCCGGCATTGATGAGTTCTCGCGTGTCTTGTTTGTCTTGTTCGACCACCGCCCAACTTTAGAGATATTTACACTGGACGTTTGATTATTTACTGCCTGCCTTCATCTATCCACCACCTTAATGCATTAGACTAAAAGTTGATTGCGTGATAAGGATCAATGTGGTGATGAGGTGGCCGAGTTAATTTTTATCAATTTCGTTGATGCAGGTCTCAATGAATTACGCGTTGTTTTGGAAATTTATCGTGCAATTTTGAGATAAAATTTAGTTATTTTTTTGTGTCTCTTACATGCCAATTTACATAAATTTGATTTACTTTAATATTACACGCACGGATATGCAATTGCTTAATAAATTATGTATTTTTTTTGGAAAGTATCATGTTATTGCAAGTTGTAAGATGAAGCGTAGTTGTATTGTTGTGCCAATTCAAATTTATACTTACTTCAGTATCTATGCAGGAATAATTCAATTTTTGTGTACATGCACAAATAATTCGATTCGTGTACATGCACAAATAATTCGATTCGTGTACATGCACAAATAAATATAAATTGCTTTATAAATTTTATATTGTTTTGTAAAGTACTGTGTTATTGCATCTTCTAATATAAAACGTGGTTATATCGTTATGCCTTTGATATCATTTATACTCATTTGATATACTTTAATATATATTTATTTATTTATACTAAATATACATTCACGATAAACCCACTTGCTTAATAAATGAATGTATTGTTTTGGAAAGTATTCAGTTATTGCATATTTTGAGATGAAACTTATTTGTATTGTTGAGCTAATTTCATGCCAATTTATATTTCAACATTAGCTTGAAATAATAGCTGCAATATTTAAAGAAAAAAACATTCATATGGGGTAAATCAGGAGCAAAGTGATATAGAGTGTGGTATGGGAACAAATGTACATAATGTATCAAATTTACAAATAAATGACTGTATCAAGTTTCAATACAGTATTTCTCTAATATTACTCGATGTATCTTGTAGAGTGATTCATATTTGCAAAGAGATGTAATCCGTTTTCCTTTTCCACTAACTGAAAGAACTAAGGAGGATTCGATGTAATTATGTTTTGATGTGGCCTATACATGTTGTATATTACTTGTCTTTGGCAATAAATGGATTTTGAATTGATTCGAACACTACATTATTTCATATATTACCTAATTACTTGATCAAATAACTAAGATTCACTTCCTCAGCCACTCCCGTGTTTCTGCCGTATTGCTATTAGACACCGCTACTCACGTGTTTGTTTCTAACGTAAGTTTGACTTTCTTTCAAAATTGGCGCCGCAATTTCTAGCCGCCGCCGATTTGAAACATCCCTAATAGAAGTGCTCTCACAAATGCCTCGGTGGTTACTTTTTGTACCTTAAATATCCGCATAGCAACACTGTTGAATAGTGAATGAGTGAGTAAACTAGATGCTTTGGAGTCGAGTCGCAACTGAGTGGAGAATGCCTCGTTCCTTGCACATGGATCCGGATTCTGGCGTCTGCTGCATTCGTCCAGCGTTGAAAGAGAATAAGCAATGACTACTCCACTACCATACCATGCGACTTGTAAAGGCTGACTGGCAGGGTAGCATCTATTGCTCATGTTGATCAAACGAAATTTATGTAGCTGGTTGCCTGAAGTGACAGGTCTTAAAACAGCAGACGCGTCTCTGGTTTGCTCAGANTGTAGAAATAGGCCGGATCGCTTTCTCGTTTAGCCGTCTCGTTTCCAGTGGCACGCCGAAATCAATTAGTGAACACTAAATGCTGCGTTGCAAAAACGGCTTCACGTTCACCTGAGCTAGGTTGGAAGAAGCGGACAAATTTCTGTTTTCGAATAAATCTGATTTCGGGTACTTTTTCTTCTGAAAAATACTTTTTGATTTAACGTTAGTAAACGAGCGTACATCAATCAGCTGTTTCTGACAATTTAAAAGAATCATGCTATATATAACAGTACATTAACTCAAGGTGAATAGAATACCTATGTATTCTATTATTTACCTTGCATTAACTTGTATCGTTAGATAGAATATCGAAAAAATTTTGTATTTATACACTACAATATCGATGGATTCAATAGTGGAATAGAATTCACTATTATCATTGTATGAGTTGTATATATGCTTTATTTTATTTTTTCAATATGAGTAACTAAGCTTCCAATACCGATTAATGTATTCCTTGAATTTTGTTTAAATCTGACGTATTTGACTTTATTGAATTCTCGATAAGGATTTCAAGATAACTTTTTTTTAAAAGAAGCCAAGCTGGTACAAGTAGTTTGATTCATTTGAATTATTAATATAGAGATATAATGGATCAGCCATATTATTGAAAAGAGATTTTCTACTTTTGTGATTCCAGAAGAATCTTCGTCAAGATTGTAAGAAGGAAGGGATTTTCACTTATGGAAGTACAGAAAGTGATGTTGAGAAATAGTGAAGAGTTGAGAATTCTGCTGAGTTAGCTCTCTACCTCATTGCTGAAACCCCAGTTGTTTTTCGTTGAGAAGGGATCTATCTAGGTGAAGTGGAAACAGTTCACTTGCATTTCAAAGTTGCTTTTGTGCGAGAAGTTGAGATTAAATGCGAAGTTGCTATTATATGAGCGAAGTAGCTCTTCTCAAGTGGGCGTCAAGTGGAATTTGAACTAGAGTAGAATCTGGATTTCTCCTGTCTATTCCGATAGAGTCGTATTTTCCTGTTTTCTTTATCGAGTAGTGCAGTAGATAATTAATTTCCTGAAGCATTTGCGCGCTCCATGATTAGAACGGTATTTACTTGAAAGCACAATCATTGAGAGCAAACTCCTATTATCATAGAGTTATTTGATAGCGTAAATTTCGATCAATATGGCTCTTAATAAGTTTGAATAAACTCATGATTTCCTTCAACAATATCCCCTCATATACAGTTGGATGCATCGTGCATGTGTTACTTGAGTTCACAAAATTTGAGAAAGGCCAGAATAATAAATTTTTGTTAAAATTTAAATAATTAATTATGAGGAGATCAAACTCTAAATTTCGATCAATAAAGGGAAACAAACTTTAAAGGTGCGGAGAAGCAGCATGCAAATGGCACGACAAATGTCAACCAGACTTGCATGCCATGTCCCAATCGACTATGCATGCCATTTGCAAAGTGTCTCCGCACCATTAAAAACAAAAACTTCGAATTTGGACCATTATAACAAAGCAGCCAATGGAAGGTGAAAAGAATAAAGTTTCCCAATAAGAGAGAGCAGCCATTGAAGAGGAAACTGTCAATATAGGAAAAAGAAATTATGAAAGGTAACAATAAGGTGTACTGTTACGTTTGACTAACACAATCGGTGAATGAGAAATGTCAGCATTTCAACCCCTGAAAGTCGAAATGCAATGACATTCCCCGTATGAAAATTCGCCAATGGTTACATCTATGTTGTACGTGCTCCCTCAATTAAAAGAAGACAAACTTGCATGGCAAAATCTGATGCTTATTGAGACGTAGCGCCGTGGGCTTAGCACGCTCGCTTAAACAATCAGTTGGACAGATGTGATTTGGGGGCGGGGGCGGGGGCGGGGGCGGGAGACAGCTGTGATGGGCGCTAGCAATTTGGAATGCGGTGATAAGGCTGGCAGTGTGGCCAGTGCCACCTCGAAGACTATAAAATCATTTACCCCTTGGGAAATTATGAGCAATAACAGCGTTAGCTCTTTTTGTATGAATAATGCACTCCCGGGGCAGCTCTCTTGATTACTTGTGAAGGGTCTTACCCTCTTTCCGGACCCTTGGCTTACCCCCTTTCCTTCAATCCCGCCCAGAAAGCTTTTCTTCCTCAGCCGACCATTTATTTTGTATATAACACAGGCGGTTGCCTATCCTGACAGTAGCCGGCTAGCTCGACTGACTCACGGCATGTAATGTGGGCATGAGACAAATGTTTTCAGCAAGTGGAAAGACATTGACTCAAGCCAGACCCTTTATTGCCACAGCTTCCAAAAGCATTCCTGACTCAAGTAATGGTCTGATATTCATGACTCTGAATCTGAACAATATTTCAAGATGGGTATGTCCATTTTTGATCGATTTTTTGTGCTGCATATGCGCACACTTGGTCGATTTTTGTGTGCCATGATTTAAAGCAATTGTTTGTTTGCGATTTTAAGGGCCGGTTCATGAGCTCGGGATTTAGCAAAGTCCTAGACTAAAACGGGTGGCTAGCGCAGCATTGACAAACGTTTGTCTCGACTGGTTAGTGGGTTAGGAGCATAGAGAGCCCTTAGTACATAGTGTCGAGGCTAACGTTTGTCGATGATACGGTGGCCACCAGTTTTAGTCTAGGACTTAGCTAAATCCCGAGCTCATGAACCGGCCCTAAGTGTTTTTTGAGTGCATTGGTAACATGTTGTGCAGCACACAAAAATCGACCAAGTGTGGACATACCCATTATTCTATCTAGTACAAGGTATTCTTCCTTCTGCTGTTTAGTGCCAATCCATTATTTTCCTTCATTGAAATTAGTTAGTGAGGATCAATAGGAAAGATTTATCATTGCTTACTCTGTAATACGGTGTATTGTTTTTAATGAAATCAAATCAATTCATAAGACTATCATCACACATTTATGATTGGAATGATGATTCTCCTCAACCTGGAAGAAGTTTGGTTATACCCTATTACCCAGAACCATTTACTGTATAATATACCAGTTACAATTAGAATACTCACTAATAGTTTCTAATACTTACTAATAGAATACAAATAGTTTCCTATCGTCTTTGCTGTAACCAATAACTGTCTAATTGAGAATAAACGTTGTCTACTATGAAGTAATGAAGAGACCTACGAAACATTGAAATTGATTAGACTAATTTATTCAATACATCATTTTGTAATCCCCAGCTAGAAGATACGAGTAATGTTATAATAAATTTGATGAGTAAAGATTTCAAAATAGAGCCTTGGTTTTATACCCAATTTTCAGCCACAAATAACCTGTTCTCTTTAAAACTCGTTTACATTCATATCGCACACTTCACAAGCCGCGTTGATTATTCATGAGAAATTCGATCAATTTACAATCTGTGCTGCAGGCTCCCGAACCAATACAAGCATCGCTCTATCTTTATGAATTTTGTGATAAGCTTTCTCAAGAAATTATCGGCCGAAACCTCTTCTAGTATAAAAAATATGCTATGAAAATTTACATAACTTCAGCATCTTTCTATGGTTATTTTTAATATGATTGCCATTTGAATTGTAGGCCTATTCCAATTGTGGAAAGGAAACATTCGTACAATGTACAAATTTGTATTTATAAAATTTGGAAAGGAAGTTTTGGACTGAATAACTGTCGATTGTTAAAGGTTTGGATTGGGATATTGATTTAATTGGGATTCAGAATTCATTGACCATGACCATGATTCAAGATTCATTGACTTTAGCGACCACTGAATTCAAAATTTATGATGTGGTAATTGGAAAAGAAATTAATTTTGGAAACATCTCAATACAATCTCTAGTACCATCGTTGATAATAACTATATAATGATAACTGATCCATATTGATAACTCATCAGTGTTGTGATCCATAATACAACTGTAATTATAAAACTGTTATAGGCCTAAAACTCCAAGTAAACCAGCAATAGGTTGGTTTCAATATCTAATTGAGATATAATAAAATGGCCGCCATTTATTATTTTCCACTCATCGAGTTTTATTGAGGCGCATCCTTTCACACTTTGACTCTTGAAGTATATTTTCCTTATGAAAAATGTATTTTTTGATACATCACATCAAAATATAATAAGAGTGACGATAAATATCAGTTGAAAAATACCAAATAACCATTTCTGATCAATTATGATCAATTAGCATTTCTGACATAAAGAATCAATGAGCCGATCACATCAAAGCCGAATTCAACCAAAGGAAGATTACGTCATTTGTTGGAGGTCAATAGGGGTTTAATCGAGTAGGCTCCGTTATATGACGATATTTGACGGCGGTTATCGTGAAACTAGTCGGTTAACAGGTGTTCATGGGCGTAGCCAGGGGGGGCTTTGGGGGCTCGAGCCCCCCCAAACATTTTTTCAGGGAATGGGAACTGAATAAAACTCAATCATGGACTTTTTATGTAGAACTCCAAAAGAGTTCCCAATTTCCCATTCTCTGATCATAACTCCAAACTCCTCCACTTCCTTTCCAACGATTCATGTGATTCAAAAACAAAATAGGCCTATCAAAAAAATTAGACATTTCCCATAAAAGTATTTTTGGACTCACCTCAAAGTTTCTTCACATGCACGAATCCAATTCACAATCACTTAGTTCGTATTATAGTGATGCAAAATAGGCTTCCTGTTCATCCTTCCCTTTATCTTCCCTTTGACTCAAAACTGCTGATAATACGTTTCTTGTAATTGTATACAATTTTGTGGGGAAATCTCGAATCCCACAATCACATCCTTTAAAGTCCTCAACTATTTTTGTATACCCAATTCAGTCTTTTTGGACCAGTCGTTCTCGAAAAATCTGTAGTAGAATTTCCCATGATTGAATGAATAATCTACGTGTGACATAAGTATTGATGGTTGTCAAACTTATCGCTTTCATCAAAATTGAATTGACAATTCGAGTATACTATTGAAATAAATATTTCACAATATAATACACTATTTTATTCATTATGAAGTCTTTTATTAATATAAATATCGAATGTCCATGTTCAATAAAAAGAATAAGTTCTTTCCCATTGGATAAGAATCTACACTCATTCTTACATAAACTACAGTAGTTTAAAGGGGGCTATGGTGTAGAACACCTCTGACATCTAGACGGCGGAATAATGAAGTTGTAACTTGAATGACCCAGTAACTGCTGCCATCTTACGACAGAACTAGCTGTCAGCTAGCTAGTTCAGAACTAGCTGCTTTGTGCATTGCCGACCAATCAGGGGAGAGAGGCGGAGCTTGGAGGCGTGTCTGTAAAGATTGAAGCTGTAAATCACCCAGTAACTGCAGCCATCTACCGGTCGAATTTAGAACTAACTGAGTCATTCATTGCTGGCCTATCACGAGTAGGCGGAGTTTGGAGGCTACATGATTTACAAATTAGGCTACGATTCATGGAAGAATTTTAGACACAGTTCAAGCATTGTTCAAGTATTTTTATTGCTGAATAAATAAATAAAATATTCGTCTTGGAAAACACAATAAATGATTGTATCACCGTTTCTGAAATATATTTGAATTGTTTTCATAATAAAATAGTCACACCCCAAGTTGAAGTTGAAGTTGCTCTTGTGCTCGCTTTTCAATCGCATTCTGTTAAACTTGGGGATGGCCTGTGCATGGGTAATTCACTTGACAGTGCTTGGAAAGAATGTCATACATGTACATGCTTCTTTTTGTCTTCTCTGTTTCATGGTCACGAAATCGTTCCAGCAGGGAAGTAATTCAAGCTGCTATACAGCTGTTCCTTACTTTTCATGTAGTTCGGAGTCCTGATCATTGTGAAGAATGTGATTTTTTTAGAAGTAATTAGTTTGTATATTTGTAATAGTTGTTTAGTTCTACTTGTCATCCAAGTTCCCTCTACTTTTATTCTATCAATCTCTCTATTCCGTCTTTATTGTCACTCCTTCTGAATTTTCCTTCAATAATTGTTCTCCTTGTTTTCTTTCTCGTCTTTCCAATCATCTCCCTTTTTTCTGCAATGTGAGTGAAGATGTACGCTCTCAGCTGTTGAAAGTGAATCAAGTCGTGCGAAGACTAGCGAATTCGTGATTAGTACAAAACGCACGCAAACTGAAGTGAAAACTCTTATTCACTCTCTTCTTCTTCCTCCTCTGACATAGTGAGCGCTTTCCGCTCAAACAGGGAGCTCCGCCACCATCGACACAGTGAACATCGATATGTCTATAAAAAAACGCCTCAAAAACGCAAGGAAAAACACCGCTTTCTGGCGTAATTTTGGGAGAATCTCAAACATTTTTAACAGATATTTTTGGACCTTGAACGAACCTAAGTACCAAATTTAAACATTTTCTGCCAATTAGTTCTAGAAAAAGCTGAGAAAACGCACAAAATCGCTAGAAAATTGGGAATATTGAGCGTATCTTCGGGATGTTTTAAAATCCGTCCTTAGTGCGCGTCTACATAACAGGTCCAGCTGAACATGCATGCCAAATTTTAACGCATTTGGTCCATTAGATTTTTAGTTCTGATAGATTAATGAATGAATGAATGAATGAGTGCCATTTCGCTCTTATATATATAGAGATAAAAAGAGGATTGTAATTTAATGTTTGAATAATTTTATATGCATTAAATCCAAATAAAGACAAGGTGAATGGCTACTTTCCTATTAATGAGAGCATTTGTTAATATAGAATGATTTCATTGATATTGCTGTTCAAATAAATTATTTTTAATACATGAAAAATAATATATCAGCCTGCAGCTCAGATGAATACGAGGAAGCTTTGTTATTTATCTTGTGATAATAAGATAATTTCTCATAATTTTATGTAGTCAGGTAGATTTTAATACACATTTTCAGGCATTAATTTTCCAAAAATCCCACCGGCCCTTCCATATATCTAGTGGGGGCGGGGGTTGCGTTGACCTAACCGGCTACCCATTGTAATCTAGTTCTTCAAGCCTCTCCCAAACCCTATTCCTGGCTACGTCCTTGCAGGTGTTATGTTAAGTTTATGCAGAGATAATCCATTACTTAGTCTATGTAACGAGCAGAACTGCAAGTCCAAAATTCGTTTAAATAAAAACGAATAAATAGAGTACAGAAGAATACGACTAGTTGCTGAATGATGGGTTATAATAACTTGGAATTCTATTCAATCCAGTAACCTCTATCTTGCCGTTGTTTTGCTCTATCATAACTGCAAAGGTAAGCTCTGCTGCCAGAAGTTAGAGCAAAGTTACTGAATAACTTCTTCATTCCGGCACAGCGTTCACTTCGCTTGTAGCCTAGAGAAGCCTCAGGGCATCCGCCGACGCAAGACAGAGATGAATGGAAAGGAGGTGAGTGAATTCGTTAGGGTGGAACATCTACATCAAAATCAACAGACCTGATATCAGAAATAATATTTGGATGCGTATCGCTCACTCTACTGTTTAACCAACGTCTTATATCATATTCAGGCGGAACAAATCATTACTGATATGAATTTCATTAGTTTGAAAGTAGTAATGTTGATATTATAATACTCTTGAAATCAAGTTTTATAGATTTCCTCATTTCTTTATTTCCTTATTTTCATATCTTCTTATTTCCTTCTTTCCATATCTCCTTATTTCATTATTTCCTAATTTGAAGATGGAAGGGAATGAGATATTGCAACTATTCAATTTAAATCATGATAATTAATTGAACGAAATTCCTAATTAATGCCATATAATACTCTGAAGACTTCTGCTACTGCAAATATTGACAACAGAAAAATAGTAAGGAAATAATACTCTGTTATGATAACTTATTTCCTTACTAGCTATAATGTTGAAATACCTTACTAGCTAAAATGTTGAAATACCTTCCCTTACTAGCTATGATTAATTAATTAGGAGCTAGCTATTATTATTATTATTATGGCATTAATTAGGAATTTTGTTCAATCAATTATGATTTCCTTATCTCCATATTTCCTTATTGTTTGCGGAATATTATGTATTATTTCAAGATTAGAAACAATTCGAATAATTTTGAAAATTGAATATTTATAATTCATGAATCAGACTCTCGTACTTCATATTTCTTTAATACCTAAATAAAATGATATGCTGGAATATAATAATGAATAGAATAATAATATGAAATCATAATAATTATAAATTCTCATCGATAAAATGTTGACTAACCCATTCAGAATTAGAGTTGACCTTAATTGGTGCAACCCAAAATCATAAAACAAATTAATGGCCTCTGCATTTTATGAAAATTAACATATCTCATTCTATTTTATAAAACATTGAAGAGCTATGTCATAATTTTTCCCAATACTGTATTTCCTCCTCTTTTTGCAAAGTTCATCGACTTTGAGTTTAGACGATAGTATTACGCAAGGATAGACAAGAACCCAGCTTCGAGTATCGATATAATTTGCCACCTTCACGCTGCTCCCCCAAGTTAAGAGGAGCGTGAAATTTTCTTCCGATGGAAAGAAGGTACCGATAATCTTTGCACACCGGTCGGTAACAAAATTCTAATAAAATATTAATGCTTCAGACGGAAAAAGTTTGAAAATTCTGCCGCAGAATGTCAAAGAGCGCTCTCAAGAATCGGGTTGCCTGCTTCTCGGCTGGAGGCGATTGTTACTTCATTAGATTACAAGTTTGCTATGAATTAATCAAAAGTTGGATCCGCAGCAGTAAGTCCTACGACCTGCGGGCGAACCCCTTTCTTCTTCTTATTCTTCTTCTTCGTCTCCTCCTTCTTTTTCTTGTTTCTTCTTCCATCGTCTTCTCCTCCTCCTTCGTCTTCGCCTCCGCGTTCTCCTCCTCGTCCTCCGCCTGCTCCTGCTCCTCCGCCGCCTCCTCCTCCTCCTCCTCCTCCTCCTCTTCTCCTCCTCCTCCTCCTCGTCCTCCTCTTTTTCTCCTTCTTCTCCTCCTCCCTCCTCCTCCTCCTCCTCCTCCTCCTCCTCCTCCTCCTCCTCCTCCTCCTCCTCCTCCTCCTCCTCCTCCTCCTCCTCCTCCTCCTCCTCCTCCTCCTCCTGACTTTTACTACTTCTTTTTCTTCTACTCCTACTCCTTCTCCCCCAGCAACTCATTCTCATCTTCTCCTCACTCTCCATCACTTCTTCTTCCTCCTCGTCCTTCTCATCCTTCATCCTCGTTCTCTCTGTCATCTATCCTTATCTTCTTCATCATCCTCTACCCATCCTCCTTCTGTCCTCAATTTTCTCTCCTCATCCTCCTCTTTCTTCTATTAGTCATCTTCCCTCCTCTTCCTTATCATCCTTCTTCCATTTTTCTTGTCCATTTCCTCTCACCTTATTTTTATTTTTCCTTCTTCTACTTCGTCTTCAACTCCTTTTCTTTTTCTTCTTCTTCTTCCTTCTTCTTCTTCTTCTTCTTCTTCTTCTTCTTCTTCTTCTTCTTCTTCTTCTTCTTCTTCTTCTTCTTCTTCTTCTTCTTCTTCTTCTTATTCTTTCTTCTTCTTATTTTCTTCTTTTCTTTTCTTTCTCCTCTTCGTCTTCTTCTTGTTATTTTTCTTTTTCTTCTTCTTCCTCATCCTCTTCTTCTTCTCTCTCTTCTCCTCCTGCTTCTTCTTTTTTTGCTTCTTTTTGTCATTCATCATCTTCCCTCCCCTTCTTATCGTTCTCCCTCGATTCATATTCTGCTTCCCCTTATCAATATTCCAACAATATCAACCCTTCCCTCCCGCACCACCAACACCAGTCCTTCTTCATTATAGGTGGCATTTCCTGTTGTTGCAGCCCTTGCTAATTGATCTCTCTCAAACAAACGCAGACTTTGAACGTCAAAAAAGATCAACCTAGACAGAAGACAACCTCGGTTTGAACACTCTGTGTCTCTACTGGAAATAAAAGATTCACCAAGTAGAACGTCTCTGTAAGAAAGACACCCCCCTCCAAGTGTAACAAGTAATAACGCTGATTATAACGGTGCCGTTAAATTAATGTTCTCTTATTTTCTTCACGTTTTTTTCTCTTCCAGAAATGTGCCTCTTCTCAACATCTCTCGAAGAAATTCCAAGAAATATTGGTATTGTTCCTACATGAAAAAATATTATTTCATCGAGAATTCAAAGGAAAAAGGAATTGAAAGGAAAAATGTTTAATTAAAAATTAAAAGGAAAAATTCATCATATACTAATAATAATGAACAATAACACAATAATACTAATGATTTTCCATGCTGATGAGGAAACTGAAATATGAGGTAAATAGAAATGATAGAAACTAAATTATGATATATGGGTAATATTCTGTACCTTTAGTAATACCAGAGATAATCCATTCTCTCTATATAAACCATATTTGCTTAGTCTATGGTAATAATACAGGACTGCAGTATTATTTTGACACATTTCTGTACTTCTCAAAAATAATTGAAATTTAACTTTCATCTCTGTTAAAGTTTGTTTTGTTGATTTCACTTTCACACTCTTCTAATAGAGGTGAAATTAGGTTACTCTACAACAATGAAAGCATCTCATTCCTTGAATATAAGAGAGACAGCTGTTATCGCGAGAAAATGCAGAAATTGCAGGTAAATTTATATGCATTTACATGATTTGGGAAATACTGTATTACTGTATCAAATACTGAACCCCAGGGGTCCGATTTCCTCCCGGGTTTGAGGTTTTTGTGCAGCAGTCATCGAATTTCCTTACTAGCTATTATTCTGTTGTCAATATTTGCAGTAGCAGAAGCCTTCAGAGTATTATATCATATAATACTATATAATAACTATAGAAATACTATATAAATACTTATTTTACGAACAAATAAGTTTAACATTAAAAGACCAGAAAGACGAAGGACAGTGGAGGTTTCAGACGAGGTCAGAAAACAAAGATCTGATAGGATGAAGGAATATTGGAGAAGGAAATTAGAATCTAGGCTGGTGCGAGGACGTAGGAGAGACTGAAATATTGACTGAAGTGGTCCTATGCGGCCTCAAAATCAAAATAAAATAAAATAATACTATATAATTTCATATAATACTATCATATAGTTTATATGGCATTGATCAGGAATTTCGTTCAATAAATTACTATATTATCAATTAAAGATGTGATACCCACAGGTAAATCTTCACTTGAAGCCGTGAAATATGCAGTACCTTAGTTTGAAGGTGCATGAAATATGAGGAATAGAGATGCAGTTATAAAGAGAGTTTGTTCTAAAGTAGAAAGATGGAAGAGAGATCAATATACTGATCATCATTTTCCGGTTCAGGGGGTGCTTTTTTCGAGTAAATAAGAGTTGGAGGGACCTGAATCACCCAACACATGGTGGAATATATGGGTTCAGAAATGGGATTGGATTCAGGGGTTGGGTGTAGTCAATATAAAAAGGTAAAGCACTTTTCGGGGTGTAGGTGAAAAGGTTCAATTCAGGAAATTGTATTACTTGTTGGCCAAGGAAATGGTCGCGAAATATTCAATCCACAAATTTTGCAGCCGACGTGTGTGGATATACGGCCGAGACTATTGAACGCGATAACAGGCCGTAAGTAAGAGCAGTCGCCGTACTTAATGCAAGATAGCACTAGTCTGGTACGCTTGAATCTAGCCGAAAACCGTGCGATAGATTTTGACTGTAAGTTACAAAGCAAAAGACGGTCGGTATCTCTAACCCGAGTTATCGGAGTTCCACTACAAACTAAAACACTGGGCCAGTTGCACAAAAATAGAACTGATTTAATACAATTCATGAGATTAGACGTTATAAATTGGAAATTCCAGAGTACTAATCATGTACTTTTGTACTGTGTAATTTTTCCAATAAAATTTTGATTTCTGAATTAAGATAAACAAACCTTTCTTCAACTCTGGCTAATTGTGAGAGAAGAATAGATTAGATGAAATTATGTACATTGCATTCATGTCAATTCCAAATATTTTGTTTTGGATTCCAGATAGGCTTAGTGATACCGGTAGTTAAAAATGTAAATATTTATTTCTTAAAATCTATAAACTTGAACTGAAAAATTATATAACAATTGTATATGAAGCATTATTACGTTTGATTATTATAATCATATTGACTGTGATACTATAGTATCTACATGAAATGGCAATGTTTCGAACATACGAGTGCTCATTATTGGAAAGGATTATCAAAAATATTTTTACAAACAATCAATCAATATTTCACCGTACAGACGTTGAAAGACAGAAAATATACTAAAATAGAAAATATGTATTGTGATGAATGTCCCTATCAAGAACGTAGTGACATAAAACATATCAGTTTCAAAACAAGTATTCTCCTTTATCTGAATAGTGTTATTTTCAATATTTTGTAGCAATAAAAGTGATTGGAAGGCTCTTAAAATTTGTTTTCGCATGAGTTTTACAAAAATTTCAAATACTTTCATTATTGTTATCTTCATTTATATTTTGAAAATATGAATGTAATGCAGGGATTTTAGTGAGGGTGGGTGGGAGACCTACTGTACATTCAAAAATATAAAAAAGTTGAAGGTTATAGCCAGAGTCCTTTCAGAGCAGTTCAATTTTCCGCTGTAAAATCGGTCAATTGGTGAAAAGCTATGATGAAAACTAAATATAGATTGGTGAAAGCTAAATATATGAAAAGCTTCTCAACTTCAAGAAGGCTCCCATAAGCGTGTAATAAACCGTTCATTGATTTTAAAACTTGAAACATTTTTGAATTGATAACAAACCATTCGAAACATTGATTATCCAATCCAAGGCTTTGTCTTTCAACTTGAAAAAGTTGTCATCAGTTTTCATTCTTCGTCAAATAGTCGATGTAAGTTGTGCTGCGGGTGGGGGGGGGAGTTTAAAGGGGTAGTGAGAGACTTAAACTTTGATTATTTGAAGCCAAGTTTTAATCTGAAACAACAACCATCGAAAAACAGAAGTTGTGCGGACGAAGACCGCTGTTTTCAGTTATTAAAAAAACTCGTTTATTCTGATTTCCATTCGAAAACTCGCACAACACGGTTGACATTCGAGTTCTGAACTCGAAAACTTTGAGAAGAGCAGCATTGAGTATTGATTGCTGCTTTTTCCATTGGTTGGCTTTTTGCTAGCCCAACTCTGGAGAAGTCATCGTGAGGACCTGTTCTTTGTTAATCCACATTCACTGTCATTTCGGCGTTGAGAAGTATTGTGAGTGCTATGAGAGCTAGTTAAAACTCTTCAAGGCTCCTGCAGATACTGGGAAGAGTTTAATAATGTTGAATTTTCTTGAAATGTTGATCAGCAAACGTTTTCAGAAAGCACGTTTTCAAGAATAAAATGAAAGAGCATTGAATGTAGATCAATATTCAAAGAGATCCAAAGTAATTTGACAATGCTTCAAAATTGTCTTGTCAAACATTGAACAAGATTCATATTAAAGCTCTTTCATTTTACGTATTTCATTGGATGGTGAACTTTATCATTTATTTTCTCCACATATTAACATTTGAATATCTAAGCCTAATGAAACAGTTCAATCTACAAGATTTTCATAAATTTTGAATAAACTTTTTTTAAATAAAGTTTGTTCAATCTCTGGGGAATTTGTAACCAACAAAGTGGCCTCTGCCAATCTACTCTATCTAGTCAAACTTTATCGTTTAGACTTTACAGTCTGTGTGTTTAGAATGAGGGTAGGAGTTGGTAAAAGGCTCTTGTGTCTTATTTCGTACTCATTTTCTATACTAAACTAATAGAAAAACCTTAGAGAAAGATACTAAAAGAGAGTAGACTGGACGTGCCTATCGTAGTAGAGCATGTTTCCTATTAGTCTGCGAATTTTACGACTGAGAGGGTGGAAAGCAAGTTAGCTTGAGAGGGAAAGTGCAAATAGAGGGGGCCGGCGCGTTGTATCCAATCGGAAAACTACATTTGCCAGCGTATGTTACTCCCCTTCAATTCAGGCCAACATAAACAATTCCAACACGATACTGTAAAAGTTCTTCGGCTAAGACAATAGACATTGACAAACAACTGTGAATATTGCAATTTTCTGAGGACAACCGATTCTGTAATAAAATAACTGTAACTGTTACTATAACTGTAATGACAGTGAAAACAGAGTTGTAATTACTTTGCTTGATAACTTTCAATCGTGAAGATGTAATAACGGTTACTGTTACTGTAGTATATCACAAACACGAAATTGTTGAAACTTGAATGATTCGTTGTTGATTGAATGTTTTATTGGTTCTATTCACATAGATATCCCAAGTGATTAAATTCTGTCCAAATTTTCGTTACCAGCAAAACTTCCTACTCCAAAAAATTCTGAATTTTAATTGGTTGATAAAAGATCGCATTGTTGATGAGGTTAATGTACTGTTACTGTTACAAGGCACTGTTATAAGGTTACTGTAGTATATCACAAACACTAAATTGTTGAAACTTTAATGATTCGTTGTTGATTGGATTGGAGTGTTGACTGGTTCTATTCACTCGTATGTGAATTATCACTTCTAAAGTGTTTAGACTATGTTAAAACTTTCGTCTTCATGAAAATGAATTTCTAAAATTAAAAAATGATCAATTTTGATTTGATAAAGATTTGATCATATTTGAATTTTATGTGGTTGATAAGACCCCCATGATGTCTAGGTATAGGAAATGAAAAGTACTGAAAACACTGACACATTTTAAAACGAGGTTTATTTACTACAATGGTGAATCAGTGACAAAATGTATACCGTATATATATAGTCGAACAGAAGAATCTTCCCATCTGCTTGATATTGTAGCAGAAATCGTCAGTACTAATGAAAAACGGTATTCTTTTTATCATTACAATATTGATTTCTATCAAATTTATACTAATTGATAGCAGACAAAGATAATAATTGTGAGAAGTTTCCATATTAATCAAAGCTTCAAGCAAATAATGGAAAGGGAACAATAATCTTCATAATGATTGAGGACGGAAACAACCCTGCCTGAAAAAAATTGTATACTGATATTTGTTACAAATGTTTATTCAATTACATCTTTCCGTTTGTGAATAATCAGCACCAGTAAAGAATCGTACAAGTAAAATAAATTGATTGGTAATTAGATTGATAGATAAATAATTATAGAGATACAGGGATCTGGCGAAATAGTGATAATATACAGATCAATGACAGCTATTTCTGAATCAATTCCTTCCTTATGAAATAAATATGATTTATGACTCCAATAATATCCAATTACCTAGTGGATGGGAAGATTATAGATATTCTCATAAACACATATTAATTATTTTGTCAACATTGATTATTCTCACAGTCTTGATTATATTTTCAACCTAAAATTGTACACACGCACACTCACTATAATAAACACTTGAGCACTTGCCATCGATATAATAAAGTTTTCTCTGTGGAGGGCTTCTTAATTTGATTCCGTCGAGTAATTCTAGTTGTAAAAACAAGTTATTCAACAGATTGAATTCTTGAAATCGCGATTTTTATTTACTTTTAAGAGCTTCCATCCACAATAGATGTAAAATTCCTACCGCAGATATACGGCATGCCTGTTCCGAGAGCATAGGGGACTTCAATCTAATATTACTAATCACATTTAAATAGCTAGGTTGTGAGTCTATTTACTTACAGAAAGTTGGCAGATTGTATTGATAGTTGAGTCACGAGAATGGGTATGGAGCGAAGTAGGCTCTGCGGTATGCGGGAGAAAAGTAGGAGATGGTGATATGGTGATGCTCTGTAGAACAGACGAAGAGAGAAACAGTGAGAGTCGCGCATGCGCACTAGCCTGTTCCCTTTTACTCCACTGACATTCTCGACCAATTCTCGAGACTCAACTATCAATAGCAGTACTCATCTTCTGCCCCCTTCTCGGCAAAAATCTATAAAAAAATCTATTATAAAAGTTATAGTATTTTCGCCCAATGACTATATAGTCGGAATGACACTATATATAGTGTCGGAATCTTTATTTTTTAATAATGCTCAACTCAATTCATACTCATATAGTTCTCTATTTCTCTGTTTCATGTAATTTGTATTTTTATTCCTCATGTTGAATGCTAGAAAGCACCAATGGCTGTCATACCCTACACAGCAGTAGGCCTCCTCAAAGAAGTGTTAACTGCACTCCCTTTTTGATCCAAGGGGAATACATCCGTAATCTAGGGAGTAATGCGGGAATGATCCAACCAGGTTCAAGAGGTATCAAGGGAAATCTTCAAGAAATTTCGGATGGGGTTGCTTAGTTACTATCCTATACGACCTTTCTTTGTCAAAGAGCTCAAAAAGAGAACTCTCGATTGTATTCTGAATATTCTAGAATATATTCGATCCCATTCCATATTGGAGTATGATCTAAGGCTGGACTTCACGTTAATTTTATTGTGAATTTATCGAAGCACAAGAAATTCATATAAAAAGTAACTAAGGCTAGTATGCACCATCTCAGTTGAAACTGTCTAACAAAACGTAATTTTAAACACAGAAAATCCAAAGTTCTGTTTTGACTTCAATTTGTAAAACTTGATCTAAACGAAGATTTTGCATACGGGCCTAAGAATCGAACGATAAATAATCCAATTCAATGATTCCATTAACCTAGCAAAACAAAGCTAGGCCAACATTGAATCATTTCATTGATGATTTTCTTGTATAAATGGTAATTATGAAATTTAATAACAAGGCTTCAAAGTTATCATAAATGATAAGATTATCATAATTATTACGGTATTCAATTACTTTCAAGAAGATTACTACTTGTCTTTCAAGAATTCAATCTGTTTCACACATTCATTGCACAATTGAATACATCTTTCACACCAATTACATTTTCAAAAATTAAAACAATATAAGAGAGTACCATCAATTTATGATATCAGGAAACAGTTTTCCACCAATGATGATAAGGTAATAAAAGATGCACAATTTACTTTACATGCATATTTTTACATTACATGGACTTACATATACCTAGTATCACAGTGAATCAATTAAGTCTACTTTAGTGATTTGAAATATCCAATTAACACTCTTGTTAGATTCATTCTATCAATGCACCATCAACCCATTTACATGGCATGCAAGCGGTGTGTGGGTCCATTTTGGTAGAATCAATAGGACCAAGAGTTGGACAGTTGTCATCAAGATGAGCTGTTGAATGTAGTTGTGTTTGTAATTTCCACCTGGAAAATTTAAAGAAAAAATTATGTTGAAGATAATAGTGAGGTAGTAGTGACAGTAGAGATAGTCGAGATTGTTAGTAGAAATAACTAGAATTTTATTAAATCCGGGTATAATATTGTTTGACCAGAGAAAGAAAGGAGGTATTATTTCTCTGGTCAAACAGTAGCCTACTAAATTCAGATTGCAGAGAAGAGCGTCACATTTAACCGCCGTCAATAGTCGAATTACCACTTTGCACGAGAACAGTGTTGTAATCACACGTGGGTTCATTGACTATCGGCCGTGATAGTTGTAATTCATTTTAAGTAGTCAATTATTTCGGAACATGAAACAACTTGGCATGGATGTTTTGTTTCCTTACCTATTGTGAATTGAAATATGAAATGAAATTAAATTGGATTATATTATCTACAAATTATATTATTTTATCCCTGTTACTTGTTCTGGAGTTTATGAACCTTCATGGCTTCAATTATTTTCGGGACAATCTTTATAGCACAGCTTCTTATGCCTTGTTTAACGTTCCTGGTCCAGATCTTGTCAGTGTTATTTTTTAAATTTGAAATAAATTAAAATATCAAGTACAGAATGGGAACGCTTATTTATTCTTATAGTTGCTTTTATAAGCTACATAAGAGTATTATGATGAAATACATTACACATTTATCCCTGTTCATTATTCCTTTACTCTAGAAAAAACGGCGACTGGAAACTAGCGTTTACCTTAAATTTCAGAAATAACACTGAAAACCAGACGACTAGCGCTAGTCGACTAGAAACGTGTAAACAAGGCATTCCCTATGTTTAAACTTGGTCGATTTTGTTTGCGATTCAAGCATGCTGCTTGATATGAGCTTGGCCGCATGCTGTGCAGCACACAAATATCGACTAATTGTGGACATAGGGATTCTGGATTAGTAGGCTACTTGATCGAATCAAGATCTATCAAATTCTAATGATGGCCCAAACACTCGAAATGCAACTAAGATCGGTTCGAAGTAATAGAGATAAGCGTTTGAAGATAAACAGCAGAAGATAAATATTTCAGCAGTGGCGGCCACTTGATACATGGTGATGGAGTGTCCTGTGAGAATTGCTTTAGGAAAAACTTGGCAAGAAAACAAGTAGTGAGAGTGAGACTCCTTTTAACTAGAGCAAGAGGGAGGCAGACATGAAAATCGCAGTGAAATAGTTGCTTGTTCCGGAATGGTCCCGTTCCAATGAAAACAAAAGAGAGTATTAACAATTTACTGTACTTGAATGTTGTGATAATGACTCTCGATTACCGGATTTGTTTGAGAAGCCTATCATAATAATAGAACTGTGAAAGCCAAATCTTTATTTTCTCATAACATTCGGAAGGGATATTTGAAAAACAGTCTATGATTTCTCTTTTCAATTTGTGAGCAGGAAATATGTGCTATGAATTCACAGATTTTTTCGAGTGAAAATGTTTTAAAGAGAGATTTTCTAAAGAGCATGATGTTTCCAATTTATACTATCAATCTATTATCATCGATGAAAGAAATATTTATTGTGATAGTCTTTTTTTGTGGTCTGTGTAGTCAAAGTTAGATTCAAAAGTCCATTATTGAATTTCAAGAAGTAGCAGAAGATTAGAATGTAGCTAGTTTTTAGATAAATATTTGTCTCCCAGGTACATAAATAAATAGAGTTGTTTTCGACATGTCTACTTTTTGTCATCCAACCGCTAGACTATTATTTTATGAAGTAGATACAATCATTGAACGAATAAAATTGAGAATCTTGAGATCGAAGTCTGTTGCAAAAGTACATTTTATAATTATTCAAGAAAATCTAATGTAATAAATCTGATTTTAATCTTAAAAATGGAAGTGTTTTGTTTATTCATTATATTTATGTGAAGAGTCGTTCATCATTCGTAGCTCGCCATTTTCAATTCGAATTCATTAAATCAGATAGATAGTCGCCATTTTGAGTTATCGATCAATCAGGTGAGAGTAGGCGTGTCGGTGGGTGACAAATTTTGATAGAATAATACTAGCTGTTTCGTGACCGAGCGCTGTGATTGGGAGTTGAACGGCCTATCAATGTGAACGCCTGCCATTGGCCTAGATATAAGCTCCTCCCACAATGGGCGGTTTCTTGTTTGAACCGCCATTACTATGACGTTTGTAGAAAATTACCTGTTTGAACCGCCATTGCAATGACGTTTGTAGAACATGTATGATCTCCAATATTTACAGTGACTGTCAGTGTAATACAATATAATTCTTAAAAAGCACTTTTTAAATTGTAGATTACTTTATTCTAGTAATTTTTAGTGCCAATTCGTCAGCATTACTTTCCTAATCTTAACCACGCCCACTGACCCATTTACTCTCACCTGATTGGTCAACAACTCAAAATGGCGTCCACTTATCTGACTGAATTAAAAATGGCGACCAGCTATCTAAGAATAAACGGCTCATGTGATTGGTTGACAATTCGAAATGGCAACTTCGTTCTCAATATCATCTTTTCTTTTCATTATAATACTCTTCCAATCAATAGTAGGTGTTAGTACAACAGATTTGTATAATGTACAACACAAAAACGTTTTCAATACAGATATACTGAGTACAAAGTTCATAGTAGGTTGAAATAATTGGATGGAAAAAATCTATCCCAATTACACAGAAGCTATTTCAAGGAAACAATAATTAGATTAGATTGGATTACTTTATTCATGTAGATAACAATAATTATAACTGCTTAGATTCTAGATTACGGAAGTTGTAAGTATAAGTAATATAATTTTTAACAATATAAGTATTATATGCGAAAATGTTAATATAATGAGATTTATCTACATTAGTATATAACATTGGTAAATAATGAGAGAGGAAGAGGAAAACTGTAAGAAATCATTGAAAGATATTTAGATGAAAGATGATATTATAACTGTTGGTTGATAAATGGTTCATTCTCCACTGCATTATATCTATTGTAATAGGAAGCATTCTTTTCACCGTAATAAAAAACTTCCCCGAAACCCTGTTGTCTATTGGTATATAATGAAAGGAAATGAGTTTTTTATCAATTGTGACAAGTTGAGTTGTTTATGACCTACCAGAGTTTCTCAAACTTTGCAGGGCGCTTTCCTGTGTACTTTTTTTCGACAGAAGCTTGCTGGTGAATTTATTTTCGAGCTCTGTGCCCTGGATGCCGCCCAGCGAGACTCGGCAAACAATCTGCACGGCTTGGTTTTCGTTTTGAAAGTCCTCGGCGCGCAGCTCGTAGTGCAGTGTGGACCAGGCTGATGTCAGCCATCTTCCATCGTCGTGGTTTTCGAAATTCACAAAAACACTTCTTCTATCCACCTGAAATATCAAGTAAAAGCAGAATAATATAAGGTAGAATAATACAGAGTTATCATAAAAGAATGGTGTGAAGATTGAATTTTTATGGAAACCAGTGTTCAAGCCGAACCGCCTAAATTAGACAGGAATCATGAACTGATTCGCGTCAAATGTTTGTCAGAAAATCGCACCAATTCTTTTGAAACCGCACCATTCTTTTATGATAACCCGGTATTAGGCCCAATGCCCACAGAACGGATGAAGGGCGATGACTTGGCGCGGACATGGACTATAATGATTATTATGTTCGTCCAATTTATACAAATAAACCGACCAATGCAAGTAGATTGGTATTGATTGGTCTCTTTTTATGGAGTAGTAGTAGGTGAACATAATCATGTTTCATGTTCGTGCCACGTCTCCGCACGACGTCCGTCCTGTTGGAAATTGGCATTAGATATAATTATATAGTAGTGGCGAAGCGTGGTATACTTATTTGGTCATCGCCAGGTATATTTCCTATAGAATGACCAAATAAGTATACCACGCTTCGCCAAGGATATATAGTTAGAAAAAATGATGATAATCATAATCCCATTATCAATTACATAAGTTTATAATTATTATGATCATGGTAATCATACTCCTCTTTGCATATTTGAATGACGGCGGTTCCATTGAATTTTCACAATGAAACTCAATCACAACTACATATTTTTAAAGATTCGCAAAGAAAAAATAGTTTAATGTTATACAGTCAAAGTAGGACAAGCCTCGTCGTCCACTGGAACCATTTTCGTCCGAAAAGAAAAGTCCGATCGTCCGAAATGCAAATGGCCAGCTGTTTGGACGTCAGACATTTTCGAAAAAAAACGGTTCCAGTGAAAGGCGAGGCTGGTAAGACCACTTTTCCAATTGGGTTGGGCTTTGTAACCTTAGCCACCGCGACCGCTATTCGATCTTTTGTGGCATCCCCTCTTTGCTTATGCCATGTTCTATAATCAAGGCCAGAGCAGAATTTACTCAGGGCCTTGAAGTCCAGTTCTCTTGCCTCCTCTGGTAGGAGGGTTGCCTTTCCAAAGTCTCCTCCTCATTTGCAAGAGTGCTGGACATTCCAGCAGCAAATGTGCTGATTCTGCTATGGACCCACCCTTCCAGAAGCTGTTCAACTTCTATCAGGGATAGGTCTGCTGCACCTCGTCCAGATTCCATTGCGGAATCTTCAGTTGCAGTGCCTTCCTCTACATGTACCGTTTCCTAACGGGTTTGGAGTCAAGCAAAGGCTCTGAAAACCTGTTCCAGGTCGGTAGAGGTTTGGGGAGAACACCTATCCTAGTTAGATGTTTGAGGCTGTTCAGCCTCTTTTACCTCTTATTGGTATCCATAAGATTCCCACGAGTAGCTGGAGACTTATCCAGTCACCCTGAGCAGAGCTCCGCGTTCACCCAGGAAGGCTTCTTGAAACTGGAGGTCGCCTGGTATCCAGAGTTTGCATACTAATGTCAGGCACTCCTGACCATGCAGCCGTCGGCGTATGCTGTTCCACCATATGTTGGCTTGGCTTGCGCAGTTGATGCTTCAGGTGTTCCTACTTGAACACCCTACTTAAGCTGGGACGCAACGGTGTTAGTTGCCAACCAGCCTACATCTACCACTTGCATCAGGAACCCGGAGGATTGCCACACCCCGGACAGAATAAATTCTACCCCCCTGCGGGTAAAAATAGTTGGTATGGAATAGTATGAGCTAAAAGACTCATGCCCGGTTTTTCAGTCGTTCAATAATAATAGTTTATCGATTCAATAGCACTATTGAATCAATAAACATGAGAATTGCGTTTTTTAAACACTTCAGACCAATATTTTAAAAGAATATAAAAAATAATATGAATTATTGCTATCTGTTCTTTTATATTTTTCATTGACAATAATAATCTGGATTTTGACATTGAATGTTCTCCCTTTCCTTTCATCTTGCTAACTGTGTCCTACCTCCTATTTCTATAAGAATTTGTCTCGTTTTTATAGATTATTCTGAAATAATGACAACGCAGCTCACCATGTGATTGTTGATAAGCCATGTTATTTTTGGCTTTGGGTGACAAGGTGCAACACTGCAATTGCCCGATATTACTTGGCCCACTGTATAATGCTCTTGAATGTTTGCAATTTCTGGTCCCCATCTTGGAAAAGCTGTGGAAAACAATGATATAGAAACAAACATTAGAAAACCTTGAGATGATTATGAATGGATAAACATGGAAATCCACCTTAATATTATTCAAATATAAGATTTTATTATGAAAATGTACTATTTCGACTGTTCCACAAAACTGAAAATAGAACAGATTTTGGGCTAAGAATTTGTTCCATATCTTTTTCAAAATATTAAGCTTTTTGAGCATATTACTAACAGAAATGAGTGATAAAATGGAAGAAGTGAGAGACAAGTACAATTTTCTTTGACTCTCTTCACTAACCCAGAAATCTTTAAGAACGAATGAAAAAATACTAGTAAAAAAAATAAGTAAGTGAAGTATTACAGACAATAAACAAGGTTTATTGATCGATTTTTGATGATTCTGAAATACTGTTAGATATTGTACTTCATTGTTATGTTTTTAATTTTTCTCTGAGGTTCTCTATAAGGAACTCTATGAGGTTAGAAATATGTAAGGATGAAAACTTCTTATTTCTCGTTCTCCAATTGTATTTCACTCTCTTATTGTCTATCATTATCGTATTGTCTTTCATTTTCATACTATTGGATAGAAACTACATCTTGAATACTAGAGTCAATAAATAATTCTTCTTCTTTTACTGGTCAGTCACCAAACGAAATAAGTTTTCTATGATGTATAGTGATGATGGCTCAATTACAACTTTGACATAGCAATATTCAACTAGACATTTCAGAGGCCGGGAAAACTGATAGTTATTATACTTCATAGCTCACTAGTTGTAATGAACGAGAAATTAATTAAGATTTTAACATCGTGGAACTTGCCGATATGTCGCTTCCACGAAATTTTCTGTTAGCTACTCAAAAAACAACCAAAAGGTTACTAGGGAGAATTCAAATTTCTCAGTAACTTTATTGTGTTGCAAACGAACACTCGGCTTCATTTTGAGCAGCCTTGTTAAAGCTACGTGCTCGTCGAAAAGCGTTCATTTAGAATACAGCGAACAAGTACTGCGTCGTTTGAGTCCGGGACATCGGAAACTCTACGGATACTTGAACAATATCTCACTAATTCAGAAAAGTTGTACAAAGGGACTCGAGTAGGGTAGGCTACTACTCGTACCGGCTTTAGCCTAGTTGTAGTACGGTTCTTATTTCACTGAGACACACGAGAACTTCCCTAACAAGCTAGGTTGTTTAAACCACATCGGTCGAATGAGTCCGCTGATCAAAAGTTTAAATTTTCCGAGTGACAGGTATACAGCTACCTTCAACAACGACACTGTTAATTTGACTGTTCAACCACGATTTGTAGGTTGGGAGAATCGGGGTAAAAGTGTGTCTGTCAATCGGGAATTGGGATATCGGCGACGTGGTGGGGGAAGTTCCAGATGGATGCGTGAGATCGTTTTTATAGCCGGTTGACACAGCCGTTATATGGATATGATTTATACTGGCGCGTTGGACCAATTCAGTAGCTGCTGCTTTGGCAATATGAAAGCGGCCGTCGCGTTTTTGAACGATGGCAACTTTGGCTTTTCCAACGAGGTGAGCAGCAGCCTTTCAGCGTTCTCTTCTCGGTTGTAAAATGAATGAAGCGAAAAACTTTCACCTCAATACTCTCCCCCCTCCCACCCAACATCACATCCCCAATTCGCACGTCTATTTACAACTTTTTTAGGCTTTATAACGCTGCATTCTATCTGCTGCTGTAAGATGGGAAAATATCTTTCCGGGAAAGTTTTTACGGCTTTTCGTTGCTGCAAGAAACAAAGAGTTTTCTTGTATACCCATGATAACCTCCAATATAAAAGCTGTGATGTTAATAACATACGGAAATGGGTATTTATAAGGAAATATATCAGATCTAGCCAAGTCTGGAAAGGAAGAACATGAAAAATATATCACCTACCTCTCTCTATAACAACATATGAAAATGAATATTTATGGAAAAATCTCTCAAATACAGAAGACTGAAATCAAAGAAGGGAAATTTGTACCAATAAGTATATATACTTATACTTATACCAAATAAGTATACCACGCTTCGCCACGGAAGTAGGGATATGTTTCGGGAGTATATGTCTCGAAGTATACATCTTCATCTTTTCATCTTTTGGATGAACTTTCTCATCCAAAAGCCTATTTCCTAAGAATGTTAGAGTCCGATAGGGGGCTTATCATTGAAGGGAAACTTTGGGAACTTGAAGATAAACATTTTTTAACGGAATCAAATGGGTAGGAAATGCAGTTTACAGGCGATCTTCCACACTTCGATACACAACTATTTTCTACATTCCATTCAATACTTTATGAGTATTATTATAGTATGTACTTTCCACAATACAATATTACGATTTGTATAAAACCGTATTCTCCCGTAACTTACTCTAGAAGGAAAATTGAAGAATGAACTTACAGACAACGGTGAGATTCTTGCTCTCATAAGCGATTTTGAAATCAGGTAGATCGGTTGATACTTCGCAACGGTAGATTCCAGAGCTATTGTAAGTGAGGCGATTCAGTATCACCCGATTTTTGTCTGATTTGATGTTCTAGAATAGGAAAAAAAAACATAAATTATTCATAAATTGTTGGAAATAGGTCGACTGGCAACTATACTGGTTCCCACGAATTAATGAGGTATTGGCATTTTGAACTGTTGTCAAGTCTTGCCAGCTGACTACTCTAATCAAGCAGGGGAATCGACTCACACGCGCAATATACTCAGATTCATTTAATTTGGCGCTTGGCATTAGATAGATAGAGAAATATTATTTCTTAACGTTGCTGATGACTGTAGAGTACGAAGGCAAAGTAATAATACCTCTCTATCTATCTATCTATCTATCGCCAAGTGTCAAATTAAAGGAATCTGATTATACATCTATTTCTCCATATCTGACAACAGCGCAAAATTTCTTATAATTTAATATTTCTTAAATTTCTTATAATTTATAGTCGCCTAATTTTATGGCCACTACTTTAGTCAGTTATTTCCATAAATTTATTGATAGTTTCTACAAATAAATGTCTTTTAAAATAACATAATGACAAATAAAAAAGCGTTCTCATTCTTAAAATTTCAGAAATAACACGGAAACTAGTCGACTACAACGTGTATTAGACTTGGGAAGATTAAACAAAGAAATGTCACTTCATCCTATAAAATGATTTATGCTGGTTTGAACAAACCGGTATCAACTATTTTGAACCAGTTGATTGTACAATCTACTCAGCATTGTGCTGATCCTGGTTTAGAATTGATCTTGCTCAATGCAACCCAGTACTTCAATATTTTCCAATCCCAAACTGGATTTGGCTACCTTCCTAGCACTTTCCAGCAATAGGGGCACAGAATGAAAGTGGTATACTTTCACCAAAGTGAGACCATCCGATTCAAAGTCAGTGCAATGGTCCGTCCTCTGAAGGAGACACTTGAAGGGGTGTGCTGCAGATTGCCCTCAAATGCTTGCTCCAGTCAATTATTCCGAATGGTGATGGCTTGTAGAGGCCGTTTGGAGGGTCACTTCCCCACTCCTCCTCCTCCTCCTCCTCCTCCTCCTCCTCCTCCTCCTCCTCCTCCTCCTCCTCCTCCTCCTCCTCCGCCGCCCCTCTTCCACACTCACCTGCTTCTTCAACAAGGTTCTCGTGCTTGAAGCGAGCCACACGTTTCCATTACAATATTGGTCGGGTTGTCCCTGAATTGGCTAGTCCTTTGTTACCAGATAATGCGGGAAACGAAGAAGAATCATGGGAAACCCGAAATTACTAAGGTTCCAGTTCGAATTAGACATTTAGGCCCGATTACATCACCATTACATCACCTTCACAACTACCCAAAAAATTAGGTACAAAAATATTGAGAACTGGACAATGTGGTGATTTCCCTATAAATAAGTCTAATAAGACTTACGTATGTCTAATAAGACTTAACTAAGGTAACTTTGCTATCTAAGGCTAGGCGTACACCGGTTAGTCAAGACAAGACAAGACGAGATTAGTCACGT
This sequence comes from Laodelphax striatellus, assembly GCA_017141395.1. Classification (NCBI taxonomy): domain Eukaryota; kingdom Metazoa; phylum Arthropoda; class Insecta; order Hemiptera; family Delphacidae; genus Laodelphax; species Laodelphax striatellus. Next base: position 54,715,254 of record CM029532.1, on the reverse strand, counting down.
TTAGTCACAGTACTTCACATAGTTGCTTATGAAGCAACACACACCGATTAGTCATTGCATCGGTGTGTGCTGCTTCATAAGCAACTATGTGAAGTACTATGACTAAACGTGACTAATCTCGTCTTGTCTTGTCTTGACTAACCGGTGTACGCCTAGCCTAAGGTTCCAGTTCGAATTAGACATTTAGGCCCGATTACATCACCATAAACATCACCTTCACAACTACACAAAAAGTTATTTACAAAAATATTGAGAACAGGACAATGTGGTGATTGCCCTATAAATACTTAGGCTTAAGTATGTCTAATAACACTTAACTAAGGTAACTTTGTTTACTATCTAAGGCTAGGCGTACACCGGTTAGTCAAGACAAGACAAGACGAGATTTATAAGTTGATGAAGCACACACCGATTAGTCATTGCATCGGTGTTTACTCAAGCTGATTCCAGTCAAAGGGAAACTCTGCGTGTTGGCAGTGGGACTATTCGGCACATATCTGAAGAACTCGTGCTCGTCTTTGTACCATTTGACCGAATTGAGAGCGGCCGAATCCACGTCAAACTCACAGACCAGGGTTGCCGAACTGCCCATGTCCACGTGGTTAGGAACATCGAAGTTGGTCAGTTTTAGACACATCGCACCTGCAAAAAACATTGAACAGAATGACAATTTCCAGTGAATTTATTGAGGGTTTTGATTTGAAGTGTTTCACTTTGAAGGCGCGGATTTACGTATGCATGCGTACTATGCAACGTGTATTCGCAAATTAAGGGCCGTATCTACGAACCTTCCTTACTCTGTGGAGGGTCGCATTTTGAAATAATAACCAATGAGAATGAACTCAGCTATTAATAAGCTCTCATCGTCTGCTCTATTAGCATCAAATAAGACCTTCAAAGTTGATTTTAAAACTTGAATTAAAGATTATAATAATGTTTAAGAAAATGCGATAAGCTCATTTTGTCATTCTAAATATAATTCCACAATCATTAAGTAGGAAAAATAGCGACAGGGAATTCTATTTCAATTATAAACTGATTTTTACGTACTTAAGCCTATCCTTTCCCATGTTAAATGTACAGAATTTTTCGCACAAAAAATCCGCCAGAGCGCAACACCGTAGATGCTCACAGCGAATAGGCTAGTGAATGAGTTTTCAGACACTTTGAGAATTCTGAAAAGTTGTAATGCGGTAAATTTGAGTATTTTATTGTGAATCCAGGTACCTTGGCAAAATGAACCAAAACTGTACAGTTATTGTCGAATAAACGCAGTAACTGTTATGAATTCTCTTAAACTACTGTGTTTAATAATGATTGGGGTTTTCAATTGAATTTTTTTATTGCCTTAGAGATAAGCATTACTGATATAATATGGAAACCAAAAGTCCAGCAACGTACGAAAAATAAGATTTATATTATGGGAGATGATCATTGAAATCAATTAAAATGTACCTAGTATCTTATCTTATCTTGGTGGAATTAAAACTTCAAGTTGAAAACTGTGATATTTACTTCGCAGAGGAAGAAATCTATCTTTTCCATTGAAACGCAATCATTAGATCTGCTTTGGCAGAAAATAAGTAACTTCATTCCGTAATAACTTTGAGGGCTTCAAACAAATGACTTTCAAGGTTCACAGAGTTCGATGATAGAATTTGTTTGTGGAAATCACCTCATGGCAAATTACGTAGACCGCCTTTTAAGAGCACCAAAGGGATCAATGGCAACATTGGTATATAAAAACCAGCATTCACGCTCAAAAGAATCGGAGGAATAGAGGAGAGAAATGGCGTCCACTGGAGCTCAGATCTCTTTGGAAAAGTTTGCTTTTGATATGCTTTGAGCCGGCACACAAAGGATATTAGAAGTTTGATCTTTGTCGAGTTGGAAGATTCTCATCTCCGTCATTCCTGCTCTGTGGCAGAACGAATGGAAGAGGCAATATTGCCTGTTCTTCTCATTCTTCGCTGCTCGCCTCACATTTCATTTCGGGTGACTGCTGATCGACAACAGATGATCAAATTGAACGAAAGCAGTCCTCTCAAGTAGGTTGGAATTGATCAAATAAAATGGCAAATAAGTGAGATGGATTCGAAATTTTGACAGCGGCGCGTTTTCAATCTCAATCAGCATCCGCTTCATACTATTGTCTGTTATTGTGACGTCACACAATAACTTTATTAAAAAACGAAATGATCAGAACAGTGACTCGGAGAATTCATCATACCATCAACCTTTGTGAAAAAAAGAGTTATTATATCAATTTCTGGAGAACAGCGCGTGTAATATTAATGCAAGAGTTGTTGCAAGGAGCTACAGTTCATACTTTTGCTGCTTATGATGCCCACATATTACTCGTGCATGGGTGATAAGGTGAAGGATGATACTTGAAAAATGGCGGACGAAATGGGAATCGAACCCATGAGCGGTGCTGTGATAGCCGGTTGAAGTTGTGACGCTCTAGTCAACTAGGCTACATCGGCTCGTTCGCTCATAACGTACTGGCGCACAAGAAGATGCAGAAGAAGAAGATGCAGAAGAAGAAGAAGAAGAAGAAGAAGAAGAAGAGAAGAAGAAGAGAAGAAGAGAAGAAGAAGAAGAAGAAAGAAGAAGAAGAAGAAGGAAGAAGAAGAAGAAGAAGAAGAAGAAGAAGAAGAAGAAGAAGAAGAAGAAGAAGAAGAAGAAGAAGAAGAAGAAGAAGAAGAAGAAGAAGAAGAAGAAGAAGAAGAAGAAGAAGAAGAAGAAGAAGAAGAAGGAGAAGAAGAAGAGAAGAAGAAGAAGAAGAAGAAAGAAAAAAGAAGAAGAAGAAGAAGAAGAAGAAGAAGAAGAAGAAGAAGAAGAAGAAGAAGAAGAAGAAGAAGAAGAAGAAGAAGAAGAAGAAGAAGAAGAAGAAGAAGAAGAAGAAGAGAGAAGGGAGATGAAGAAAGAGAAGAAGAAGAAGAAGAAGAAGAAGGAGGAGAAGAAGAGAGGAAGAAGAAGAAAGAAGAAGGAAAGAAAAGAAGATGAAGAGGATGATGATGATGATGAAGAAGAAGAGAAAGAAGAATAACAGGAAGAAGAAAAGAAGAAGTGGATGAGGAAGAAGATAAGAAATTCTCTGTCAGACGCCGAAATCATACTTTTGTGGCCTATTCAGCAGACATCCTATTCGCCCCTCAGATCGATTGTATGTTGTTTCTGATGACTCACCTCATTACATTTCGGGGGTAATTGGATTGACTAAGCTTACCAATATTGTCGAATTGACAAACTGTCTGCAACTGCACTTTCCTGTAATTCCCACATTTTAGCTTGGGGCGTGACCCCATAACGGTGTGCTTGGTTATGCTCCCCCAATTCGAAAGTCCCTTCCTTCGAACTCTATCAAAACGACCCCTGTCCTCTGTGGAAGTTCAGTCCATCAATATAAAATTGACTATACAGTGTATCCCTGCTGCAGGAAGCACTGAATAATTTTCGTGAACGGTACGCTCTTATAACGAGCCGATCATTCAAGCAATTTAATGAAAGCCTACTGTTTTGGGGAGAAACAATGATGATGGATAGATAACAGTGTTGGAGGAAGGAGATAAGTAATGAGATAAAATAATTTGAGGAAAAATTACTTGATTTATTATTTTGAGCAGTGATGGAGAAGTATACTTAGTCGGTATATTCATTCAATTTGGCGGATGGCGAATAAGTTTTATTCAACTTTTCTATGGTAAAATTATTTGATTTATTATTTTGAGAGGTGATGGAAAAGTATACTTAGTAGGTATATTCATTCAATTTGGCGGATGGCGAATAACATTTATTTAACTTTTCCATGGTAACCGGTGATGTATATAAGATATTCAAAAAAGAAATCAACAGAATATCACACATTACCATAGAAATGTTAAATGAAAGTTATTCGCCATCCGCCAAATAAAATGAACATACCTATAATAATATTATCTTACTAATACAGTAATTGCCTCCTGCACTTCATACTTATTGAGGTACATTTACATTTGTGCAAATCAATAGAAGTTTTAATCATTTTTGCCCGAGATAATGTTGAAAAAAAAACATTCATTCACGAAGGTCAAATTTTGTAACAAAATTTTGTTCATCCAAAATGTATGAGCTTAAAATTGAGAGAGCGTTTGTGAATCCATATTCTACAACTAACAGTCATTTCAATATTATCAACAGTAATTTAATTAAATGAGAATAATGACAACCGAGCCGGTCCCGTTGTTCTACTTCTATTTCTGTGTTGATAATGCATTTCGCATTTCATTACATTCATTCGAATCAGACCGTGACCAAGACTAATGCAATTTTATGAAGATTATTGTAAATGGTTTGAGCAATAAAGGATTGTCTTGTGGTTGGTGCAATTGTTCAACTCTAAGATCAATCTAAAACAACAAACGACGTGAACATCTTCAGCTTATTCAGGAGTAGACGAAAAGAAAGAAGAAGAAGAAGAAGAAGAAGAAGAAGAAGAAGAAGAAGAAGAAGAAGAAGAAGAAGAAGAAGAAGAAGAAGAAGAAGAAGAAGAAGAAGAAAAAAGAAGAAGAAAGAAGAAGAAGAAGAAGAAGAAGAGGGAAAAAGAGAAGAGGAGTAAGAAGAGAAAAGAATAAGAAGAAGAACCTTACAGTACTTTTAAACGACTTCAAGGAGCAAGAAAATAATAGAATACTGTAATAGTTGAATCGCATTGGAGCACGGATGGAACACAAGTTCAATGAACTAGACATTTATGTCCTTGAGGTTAATGATATTAAATTCTGTTGCAGGTGAAAACTGACAATTAATTCCCCGAATGTGAGTGATTTATTCTATTGTAAAGTGAAAGTATGTGCAATCAAATCAAATCATTTTATTGCAAAAAAAAACAACATCGATTGAAGTATTTAATTGAAGTAAATTGAGTTTTGGAAATGACACTGTCTGAATTAATTTCACCTACAGAGTGAGCTTCCACAATATCAATTTCATTTCTAAATGTATGGTCAATGATCCCCTCGAATTTTCATCTACATTTTATTGGAAAACAGCAATTTTGAATATTTGTAGAAGAATCCCTATCAGTCGCGAATAAAATATAACCAGAGAACAAGTGAAAGTACGATTTAATTTGAATACAATTTCAAATAAATGGTATGATAATATTGTGATTGATATTATTAAAGCACATGCGCCAACTACATGAATTCAACAAAATTCAATTTTTATCATTCACAAAGAAAAATTTGATTTTTATTAAAAAGTATTATTTATTTGAGCTACTCTATTTTGTTTATGTAAATACAAATTCTGATTGTCAATTGTTCATTCATTTTTAAACCACTAGTAGGCTACATTTTCTGGTAAAAGAATTGCGAGAAATGTTATGAATCCTTATTTACTGTACATGAGTAGTAGATTGTAATGTAAAGAAGTTGAATGTAGATAACCCTGGGTTAATCCGCAGACTCGCTCGCAGTGTCTTTTAACAGCCAATTCCACGAAAAACCAATATAATTCAATCACCGAGTAATGACGTCATTGCATTGGTTCAGTTGGATGACGTCATTCTACTGCGGTTTAATTCAATTGGATTTTCGTGCAGCTGGCCGTAAATTTTATCAGTTCTATTTTTGGATTTGAATTAAGAAATCGAAGAGATTGTCTATTGTCATTTCTAATTCTCTGAAAAACAGTGTTGATAGAGGTAGAAATTCAGAAAAAGCAGGAGTCCAGGGTTGTGCGTGGGTCATGAGGTCACAAAAGAAAAACATTTCGTGGAACGGATTCCATTAGGCGAGTGGAGGGAAACCCACGCTTACTGAAATAATCCACTAATTGTGGATTAAAGTCTGTGAGAGCATCAAAGCCTTCGTGATCAATTATCAATCCGTCAAATCCAATTATCTTGTATTCAATTCTACTAATAATTTGAGTAGATTCACTTCCTACCTTGTAAATTTTCTTCTTTTTTTAATTATTCTGCCAGATTTTGTTGATAGCCAATGACGGTTGCATTCCACTGCATTATTAAAAATTAGACTATATTAGTTTCAATTTAAAGCAGTAGGAGGAATGAAACGGAAATTCAAGTTGATGATTGTAGTAGTTTGGATAATCCAAATCTGGTTCTAATCTGGTTTAATCCATATATTTGGTTAGTCTATGGTAGTAGCATTTAAAGACTGGAGAACTTTCATAAGGGTTGGGCCTAATATTTATAATGTCGATGAATCTAGTTAGAAAGAAATTGATTCCAATAGCAATAATACTGTTAGTTAAATACATTTACCATTAAAATTATATTCAAATGTAATGTAATTGATATTATTATTGGTCCACACTAGCCATAATTTATTATAAGAAAGTCTTGCTCTTATACGTCAATTTCTTATTAATTATTTTGTTTGATTTTATCACTGTGCCTGTCTACTGCCAGTTTTGACTCATTCCAACTTATTCCACTGTATATACAGTACTTGTCTGAACGCTACTGAGTTTTATTGGAATGACGAGAGTCTATTGAGAGACAGGTAGATTTCCAGAGGGATTTCCTTGTAATAGCAGTCAGATCTCACAAGCCATGAAAGAGCATCAGTATACGCTAGCCAAGTAAAATATTTCCACGAAATTCTTGTCGAGAGAATCCCTACAAGAAGAATATTTTATTTTTAGTTAATAGTTGTGTATTTCAATTGATTTATTCAAGTTTGATAGGTGCATATTTCAATTACTTCATTGAAATATGTATAATTATTAAAGTAAAATAAAATATTGCTCTTGTAAGGCTAGTCTCGACGAGAATTTCATGTTTATGAATATATGATATGACATATTTATGTATGATAATTTAACCAACAACTGCCTCCATCTTTGGCGAAACGTTGTATAGGTTTAGAAGGAAAATAACCCAGCAGCTGGTGGATTTAACCCAGTGGTGAATTTCTGTACTGATTAAATTTAAAAGCTGTTGACCAATCAGGAGCGAGTAGGCAAACTTGGGAAGTACTACATCACCCAGCAACTGCTGCCATCTGGTGGTGAAATTTTGAACCATTTACATTTCTAGCTGTCGGCCAATCAGAAGAGAGAGTGGGCGGAGTCAAGAGGTGTGGTCCAAGCTCGCTTGTGATTGATCCTTCGTTTTTATTGAACAAACGTTTGGTATTTAAGCATCATCTTTCCCTCATCAACATTTTTAGGATAGACTGGTGAAAAGTGATGAAATCTTGGGATAAAATTTGTTTTAATTTAGAAACATATTGAAATTCTAGTTTGATTTTTATCGTTTTGATAGAATTTCAAACAGATATATTTTATTTTATTAAAATTGGATAATTATAATCTATTATATTGAAATAAAATAATTTTGTTTAGCGGTAATCGATTTGTTTGGACAAACAGCCTATTGACTCGTTAAAAAAGGGTATTTAGTAAAAATTGTCTATATTTTTGTAATATGCTGCTTTTTTTGTTAGATATTACGTGTATTCTACTAAAAATATCAGCCAATCAGATATTTGAATTAATAAGAACCAATTATAAGAACCAATCACGGTTACAACCAATTGAATCATGAAGTATTTTACCTTTCCCTAACCACTCCCTAAACCCTTTGACCAACCTCCTATTCTGTTCGTATAGCCTATTACTATATTATTTTGAAGATAATAATTGCTTGTTAAAATAGATTGATTTTCTTTCTTATGAGATTAGGTTTTTCTCATTACATGGCAAATAATGGTACATAATATGCCTTTATTGGCTCAATTCACTTATAATCATAGTTATTTTTCTAGTATTTTCTTGTAATTAAACAGAAGAATATAAACTTCCGTTCGATATGATCGTTTGAAGACCTGAAAAATCTTCTAATGCTCATCGAAAAAATGCTCATCAAATACTATCTGGTTTTTCAAATGACGGAAAACTTGCGTTTCTGAGATTGATTCCCACATGAGCTCTAGGCTTTAGCAAAGGTGATGATTAGTGGCGAAGCGTGGTATACTTATTTGGTCATCGCCGGGTATTTTTCCTATAGTAAATAAGTATACCATGCTTCGCTACGGGTGATAATGAACAACACGGGTGAAAATCAACAACTGCTTTTTAGGCAGCCGGACAGACGTGTTTTCGTAAACACGATAGAGGCCTGAGAAAAATATCTTGGAGTCAACTGGGAACAAACCAGGACCACGCTTATCAGATCAGCGATAAACCAACTCGCCTACAACGGACACTGCGATGGAAAATTTTTATTCTATATTCTTGTCAAACTTATTAGTGTTTCGGTTCTACAGTTTAGGAATCGAAGAATATTTATTCTATTAATACCCCTTGTCGGGAAAAAAAAATTAAAATTTCTCTGGTAAGACCAGAGAGAATAGAAGTTCTTATTCTATACTCTCTGGGTAAGACCAACTCAAGACTATTTTATTAGAAATTTTTGTTTATATAATATTTCTTTTCAAAGTACTGTATTTCTTATTCCCATTCAATTTTATGTATACAGTATATTTGTGCATATCTCACAATAAATCATTCGTAGAAGGTGTGTTTCTTCTCAGGCAATCGTTACATTATTTTTTTTATTCTCATGTCTTCACAAATCTGAAATTTTTATAATTTTTGGTGATCAAACAGAAACATTCCATATTCATAATCTCGCTCTGTGATTTTGAACAAAAATTAATCGTCAAGCTACCAACATCAATCTAAAAATTGACACTCACCATGATTTCCAAGTAAACAAGTGAAGTAAAAAAACAGGATATTTCCACTGGTTGATGCAGCCATCATTGTTGAAGTGAGCACTAGCTAAAAACCGTAGAAAAACTATCAATCAGTTGTGTTCGAATTGAAGTTCAACAATACATATATCAAGGTTCTTTCTATTCATTTATCCAACAGATCACTGAAACTTTTTTCTCACGTCAGCCTGAAATGCTACTTTGACAACACCTGAATAGTACATCAGTATAAAAGTGAAATTGTAAATTGTGAAGAGTAAAGATTTGAGGAAGTTTGACAATATTGTTTCGGAGAAGAAACGCATTACATCACCCACCATTCGCGTCAATGAGCGGCCGTCTACTGAGAAATTCCGCGCCCTTATCTCTCTCACAGCGCATGCGTTCTCTAACTGCACCCCCACCTCTCCCCCAACGACAATCATCATGTACCCCTCCATTCCCTTATGAACAAATTCTCCCCAGAATCATCCCAGTTCAGTTTGTGTGGGTGCAAACACAAAGAACGCTGGTTTCAAGCGCTTGTTACAGCTGACTATGTGAACAAGCACACTTGATACACTACAATCTATGAACAATCCGTGATATCCTATCTATGATCAATCACCCTCCATTTCCTCCCGAAGAAAAACTCCAGAATCATCTTAGTCTAGTTTGTAAATTTGTGCAAACACAAAGAACGCTGGTTTCAAGCGCTTGCTACAGCTGTTTATGTGAACGGCATAATTGATTCAGTAGCCTACAATCTATGCACCGATCATTCAATGCAACTGATACCAAGCGCTTGCAATGCAGCCATACCTATTACCTACATTCTACATAATATATAAATATTTTTTTTCAACTGAAACCGGAATCTCGATATATTAGTGGTTGAAGCAACTTTTAATATAGTCTTTTCTTTTGATCTTTGGTTGACTGAAACAAATACGTACTATTTTAGCAGCAAATACATACTATGTAACGAGCATGGTGGTTGGATGACCTATCAAGGTGAACGCCTGCTATTGGTCGAATGCTAGTCCTATGGGATTAGCTTGTCTTGGCCAATAGCAGCCGTCTGCCGTGATAGGCAATCCAACTACCAATTATATAGCTCGCTATTTTTGATTCTCTAGATTTTTTTATTCTCATTACTTTAGTTCCAGTTTACCTGAGAACCTGAGATTGATTATGGTCTATGCCTATGGTGTAACAACTGAAACCGGTATCTCGATATATTAGTGGTTGAAGCAGCTTTTAGTGCCTACCCTAATTTACGGCGGCATGCTCTGCTTATAATAATGTAAAAGTTGATTCTGGTCAAGATTTATCACCTATCCGTTCTAGAGAATCACTCGCGATTCCAGCGATCATGTTACCGTTAATTTAATGAGTTCATTTTCACTTTTATGCTCGGTTTTTTAGTCGCTCATTAGACAATTTATGGATCCAATAGCACTATTGAATCGATAACCATGTGTTTTTAAATGTAAAAAAAGTTATTGATTCAATAAGTTTATTGAACGACTGAAAAACCGGGCATTAATCTCTGTATTATGTGAGGAGACAAGAACGCATGGTTACCTCAATTCTCCAAAATTAAATAATGTATCTATACATATACTATTAAATATTAAGTCGAATAATATCTGATTACAATCAATACTAAAGAGAAGGTTCAACAGGCTTACGCCCAAATCCATCCCTCTTCCATTTGATGCATTGCAGTATTGTTTCCAAGTACTGTATTGCTGCGTAAATTATTTTATAATTGAAGCTACAGAGACTGTATAATACATTATTGTACATAATGTATAACAAATTATTGTAAAATAGCAATAAAAATTTCATTTCATTCCAATCATTATAGTTTTTAATACATTATTGTAAAGTTTCTGTATTAAAAACTATAATGATTGGAATGAAATGAAATTGTTATTGCCATTACTCAAGTATACATACATTATAGGAATTACAATTATAAAATAAATAACGAAGAGGAAAACAAGATAAAATTCCGTAGCAGTTTAGTTTAGACACAGAGAACAGACTAGAGAGTATATTCTACTGGAGGAGATAGAACAAGAACATTTTAAAAACTTTTCTAGGACAATATCGAGTGGGACAATAATTAGGCCTCGGTTACACTGGACATGAGTTGGAACTCTTCTCGAGTAAATTTTTTCTTGGGCTTACTAGAACGAGTAAAATGATATCTAAATACTATTAAATAAATACTCACAGATCCTACCAACTCGCATCCAATGCAACTGTGGTCTTACGACTATTACTCAATTTATCTCAAGTATTTGAAATTATCAGTTTCAAGTAACTAAAACTTTGAAGATACTTTAAAGCATTATAATTTGTTATAATAGACAGTATTATATACAATATTCAAGATTCATATCGTACAAATATTATTATAAATTTACATTGTTCAACTTTGCGTTCTAAGAAACTTATGTCCAAATTTCTTTTACTTCTGCCAATACAAAATAATGTAACTGAAGAATATTCCAAAAGAGAAAAATCAATATACAGGGTGTTTCAGAACTCCCTACCAATACTCTAGGGCATTGTTCCTGGTCAAAAACCATATCTAAATATCATATTTAAATTGTCCAAAAGTCCTTAGTCACTCACACAGCTGCCATTTTGTTTTTTCACTTATTATTTTTTATCTTAATAATGGTGAAACAAATGGAATTGAAACTTTGCACTAACATTTATGACAACTAGACAAAGCTACAAAAAAATTACGACAATTTTTCAAATCCATAAAACAAAATGGCGGCCATTTAAAATTTTGTTTCTTGAATAACGCGAAAACCGTTGATATTACGAAAATTTTACAAGAATAACTTTTTTCAGTAAATTTAATTACAAAACGATTAAAACCTTATTTGTCAAGATTGGACCAATATTGAGTGAGATATGGCAGCTTTAGTGACAAAATGGCGTCCAATTAAAACTTTTGTTTCTTGAATAACTCGAAAACCGTTGATAATACGAAAATTTTACAGGAATAACTTTGTTTAGTAAATTTGATTACAAATCGATTAAAACCTTATTTGTCAAGATTGGACCAATATTGACTGAGATATGGCAGCTTTAGTGATAGGTGAGCGCTGGAGGCTGGTTGCAGTGCATCCTGGGCTTGCGGATAAAGTCTGTTACAAAAATGCAACAGTCTCCGTCTGCTTTGCATGTTATTTTAAAGCGATTTTAGATCATTTTGTGTGAATTTTAAAGACAGTAAAAATAGGTGCAAGTAACCTCCAGCGCTCACCTATCACTAAAGCTGCCATATCTCAGTAAATAATGATCCAATCTTAACAAATAAGGTTTCAATCGATTTGTAATTAAATTTACTAAAAGAAGTTATTATTGTAAAATTTTCGTATTATCAACGGTTTTGGTATTCAAGAAACAAATTTTTAAATGGCCGCCATTTTGTCACTAAAGCTGCCATATCTCACTCAATATTGGTCCAATCTTCACAAATAAGGTTTTAATCGATTTGTAATTAAATTTACTAAAAAAAGTTATTCTTGTAAAATTTTCGTATTATTAACGGTTTTCGAGTTATTCAAGAAACAAAATTTTAAATGGCCGCCATTTTGTTTTATGGATTTGAAAAATTGTCATAATTTTTTTGTAGCTTTGTCTAGTTGTCATGAATGTTGGTGCAAAGTTTCAATTCCATATGTTCCACCATTATTGAGATAAAAAATAATAAGTGAAAAAACAAAATGGCAGCTGTGTGAGTGACTAAGGACTTTTGGACAATTTAAATATGATATTTAGATATGGTTTTTGACCAGGAACAGTGCCCTAGAGTATTGGTAGGGAGTTCTGAAACACTCTGTATTATGATCTATTATGATAATATTATGATCTAGTACTAGTTGGTTTTGGTGATGTAATTCTAAAATTTAAGCTTGAACTTCCAAGGATAGGTCATTACGAGCTGAAATGAGCTTGAAGAACATTCTACAACGTAGGCTTACACATTACCCAGGAACTACTGCTATCTATAAGATATAGTAAGATAGTAAGATAGAACGTCAGTAAATCTGAAAGAATATTCTAGAATATAAACATCACCCAGCATGTGCTGCCATCAAGTGACAAAATTGGGAAGTACTCATTTCGAACATCGACCAATCAGGTGAGAGGAGGCGGAGCTTAGAGGCGTGTTGTGATTTCGAGAACCAACGACCCAGCTACTGCTGTCATCTGGTGGCAGAGTTCAGAAATAGGTGGAGCGATTGACTTGAAGAACAGTTGACCAATCAGGTGAGAGGAGGCGGAGTCACGAAGGCGTGCCGTATATTCTGAGCTCGCTTGTGATTGGCCAGTTGATTTTGTGTCAGGGCGAGTATTCCAAACGAACAAAACAAAATGGCTTCAACATTCATGAGAATGTATAGCAGAATTTTTACTTGAGATTGCATTAGGTGAGATCAAATAACTGTAGTTTATTTGACACTAGAATTGATTAACTATTGTAGTTATGCATTCTTAACTCAACTCAAGACTAGATTCATTAGTAAAATTTAAAATGTATTTTTGAGTATGTACTTTTTGAGTAATATTGTAAGTGACATTGTGGTAGATATTCATGTTGGAAATGAGAACTCGAAGCAAACTCATAATGATGATGACAATTTCCATTATTTTGATTCAATTTGTAGCCTATTATTATTTGTAAAGATGTAACTCAGAAGCAGAAATCTTAATTCCAAGTGAAGTTTTAATTAAGACTATTAGATCGAAAAAATCTAAAAATTGTTCTTTCAGGAGCTAATAGCCTACATATTTTTCTTCCCTGAGAACATAGCCCTATATGGCCTATATGGTTCAATTTTGTTATTCTGCATTTATTTTCAATCAGACAATTTCCTGCAAACCTCCAGATCGTTTGCTCAACAATGAATGGAGATTTAAGGATTTAGAAAAGATAGCAGAAGTCAGTTAATATGAGTGATGCTCACATGTGCTCAATGCTTTTTCTTGGATAATTTAAAGAATTGTTGATCATAAGAGATGCGTTTAACGAATGCTTGGATACGGTAGTTGCCTATTTATAGATCATGCTTTATTCATGCTATTAACGCATGAGTAAGGCATTCATTCACTTTCCATGCTATTCATACCTTATGGAGCATGCCATAGCATGCTCTTCATGGATAGGTTTGAACCGGATGCACCACTTTCGTTTAATAAAACGATAGTTTAAACATCTAGCAACTTGGTTCAAACTATAGATAGTTTCGTTAAACTCAGTTTATACGAAGATATTGATTGATATGTGCCTTAACGAAATTTTGTATGATTATTCTGTGAACTTTTTACACTCTCTTGTTATTCAATAAAATCCCTCAAGTTATTTCGCTGTAGCATTCAAATCGTATCAGTAGGTTGCTGAAGACAAGTTGAAACTTCTAATTTGATCATGAAGTCAACTTGTGAGTGGATCATAAAGTAATATTATGAAGATTCAGCTCGCTCGCTACTCGGCTTGTATTTTGATGTTGGCAGCACTATTGGCGCAAGTAGAAACTACTCAATTTAACTTTGTGTTGACTTTGCTCGGACCGAGTGACTTGCGAATGCTGAACTTTGTTCAAGTTGATCAAATTTTCCACCTTGACTCGGCGAATCCTTTCCAATGCGAGAGCTCTCTCTAGTGCATGATTTAGAGTCAGACGTCAAATTGAAAGAAAAATCACTCCATCTGACAGTAAAAGAGAGTTGCGCTTTCCAGCTTTCCTTGATTGAATCCATGTAGACTACTCTATCACCAAAGAAAGCTTACTCATTTTGATTCCATACGACTTGTTACAAAGACATCTGAGGACTTGCTTGTACTGATCCATTTATCCTATCACTTTCTCATTCAATAATAGTTTACGAGGTTAAAAATGAACATTACTCCACTTCTATTACTCTCTTTCAATTCTGTTTGTAAGGAAAAACATCGATAAACCACCTTTCGAAGCACAACTTTATATCAAGGGGACTGTTAGCAGAATGTTTAGGGTAGGCAACTTACGGACATCTTCTACTTACTACAGTTTACAACCAAAAATCTACTACCAATATTTGTTTTTGCCAAAACTATTATAAATTAGTAATTGGTAAGCAGTTGCCTACCCTGCTTTCCCCTGCTAGCTGGCTATACATTATACAATGGTATAATTCTATAAATGTATACTTTGATAAGTCAAAAATTGAAACAAGCATGATTACCAGATACACTTCTATGACACTCGAGGGCTCGGCCGACTACTCAAGATCCAATCCAATTCAATCACAATAAATAGACATTCATTCCCTATGTCCACACTTGGTCGATTTTTGTCTGCTTTTCGATTTTCGTCATAGCGCATGCTGTGCAGCACATGACGCATGCGGTGCAGCATTCATTTCCCCGTTTAATTTCAATAGGATGCGTGAAGCGCAAGACGAGCAGCAAGACGAAACGTCTAAATGATGAAAGTCAAAACGAAAAATTGAAAATCGACAAGTTGTGAACATAGCTATTATCGGCACTCAATGGAGAATCAGTAATTATATGTTGTCATTCTACGCCTATTAGATTTGATTGGCAATATGTCATGTAATGATGAGCAGTGTCTCAGTTATTGATTTCTATTTTTCATATAATTTAATTAAAATAATTTGTTCTTCAATTATTATAACTAAACAAAAGCTGATTTCCATTTTACACTGAATTATTCGATGATAATTTTTCACCTCGTCATGGCCATCCTCTTGATTTGCTCGTTATTCATGACAGTTATGTAATATAATACGTCTATGTACGCTATCCATACTACTAAGCATGTTACAACTAACATGATCCTCCCCAACAGTGTTATTCAACGAATTCTATGAATAGACGTAAAATAACATTTTCAGTATCGATATGTTGACAGTCAACTATGAATCTGACTTCATCGAACATTACGCCACTAAGCAAGTTTCATGTTTCAAATATTTCTAGTTATTCAACAAGGCTATTCAAATTTTACTCAATAACGTATTGTATAACATTTGCACATTGACAGTGTTGGAGATGTGTCACCACAGAGCATGAACCCATGTTGGAGATTAGTCTCCAGCAACGATGAACTACACACAGACAGCAACAGATGGGAACAGTACCCGGTCTTAACAAGCGCCCACATACATGTTGTAATGATCAGAATGCAGCAATTGTTTGTGCGTGTGTGTGTTTGGAGGTTGATGATTGTTTGTATTTGGTGTTAGTGCGTGTGATCCAACACTGTCTTGATCCATCTTCTGCCGAATATTTGACCAAGTGTAAGAGACCTTGGATGCCAATTAGCCGGGCTGAGGAGGCAATCAGATGAGAACGAACCTCTCGGAGCATCTGCGCGCATTTACATGTGTGACGCGCGTCCACACGCACGCACGCACGCATGTCCCTTTCACGCGGCTAGGCTGATTTTGTCTCTCTAATGAAACTAATCTGAAGCCGGCACAGAGAGGCAGGCAGCCCTTAGTACCATACCCGAAACACAATGAAGGGCCAATTGTAATCAAGGGTCTCTCTCACTCTCCCTCTCTCTCTCAAGAGTGGTTGTTCTCTTTGTGTTGTGTGCTGATACGGTCACAATCGAACACACCATCAAAGCGCTTTTTTTAATTGATAGCAATCTTGTAACATTTGAATATTTTGAATGTTTTTTTTTTAAAGAAGTAGTAAACTACTCTAGAAACAAAATTACCCAAGAGTTCGAACTCTATTTGTATGTAGCCTAAGACAAATATGCCAACAACTAGAGCCTGAAGTAGTTTTGAAATGTTTTGTTGTAAGTCTAGCTGCTTATCACCAGATATTAGATGAGCGAAACCGCTTCAATTCATCCTTCCAGTCTAATTGTAATAATTATAGCGTGACATTCATCAATTAATCCAAAAATTAAGTCTCTTTGCCAACATCTGCTGAGACATTTTCATTAAGGGGTTCCAAGTTATTGCAACTGCTAAAGCTATTATGATCATAAATAAAAAAGGAATTCCCTATCCAACACTCGCATTGTATGCGATGCAATACTCGAGATAAAGCCATTTATTGATTGACATAGTTGTTAATAAACGTGAGTATTATTCCAATACGCTTCATATATTGAAGTTATTATTGCAACAATGAAACTTCTGTTACATTGCTAATACTAGTGTAGCCAACAATGCTAGTTGAGCCGTTAAAGTTAGTTTTCAAGTACTGGAAATAATAAATTCCAGCTGGTTCAACTGTGAATTGAACCTCGAAGATTTGAAACCACTACTTTTGGAATTGAATGTAAACTTTTATCTTTTTTTCTCATAGTGAGCTTGCTTGAGAACTGATACAGAGAAAAATCATTTCTAACCATAAACAAGAAGCTGGGTACAATACATCACATACTGAATTGCTAATTATGAAAAGCTAATCAGCTCATCAAGAGCAACTGAAGATCAAAAGTGTCTAGTCGAAGTAGTTTGGAAGATTTTAAAGATTGAGAATGATGAAAGAGGAAAAGGAGAATTGAGAAAAAGGAGGAGGAAGAGGGGGAGATTGATTAATTGATTTATTGTGCTAAGTCTTGATTGCATATGAAGAATGGAGAGAAGGAGAAAAAGGGGAGAAGGAAGATGGGAAAGCAGATGGAAATGGATAAGAATGGGAGAGCAGAAAGAGATGTTAAAGAGAAAAGAGGGAAGATCCTTGAAGATGGTGGAGGAGGTGGGACAGAGGAAGAGAA